>NQWY01033744.1:0-11555 GCA_019425655.1 Rhizophagus prolifer | reverse complement strand
TTGCTTATTAAAACTAGTTCCAATACCATTATAGTAAAAATAACCAATTTTTAATAATCCGGATGCATACCCCATATTGGCTATTTTTTCATAATATTTAAAAGCTAACTTTTCATCTTTTGTAGTACCGCGACCAGTTTCATAACATAATCCAACATAAAATTGTGCTAATATGTGATTGTGCACTGATGCATTAATAAACAAATAAAATGCCGTCTTGTTATCTTCACTTGTTTCAATTCCTACATAATTAATATATCCAAGTAAGAATATAGCATCTGTATTATTTTGATTAAATAATAACCAATTATAAATTTCTTGTGAATTTATATTATTATTATTAAAATAATCAAGAATATTTTTAGTATTTTTGATTAATGTTGATTCTTTTCCTTCATTAGCTATTTTGAAAAGATTATTTACTATATCGTTAGCTATATTGCTGAAATTTTGTTCAAATGAAATATTTTCATTTGTTAATGTTGTAGTAGATACTATTTCTTTTGTATTCATTTTATCAAAATTTTGAATAATTTGAGACATTTCCCCATGTAATGAATTATCAGTATTTGAAGAAATATTAACACTAGCTGGAATAAACTTTTGTTCATTTGTTGATAATGATTGTAGGTTTAATCCTGTTTGATCATTTTCTGTCATTAAATTTGCTTTTGTTATAATTTCTTTTAGTCTTTCTACTACTTGATTTATAGTTGGACGATTATCTGGTTCACCATTCCAACATTCTAACTAACATTTTTGCTGAATTTTTTTATGAAAGAGTATCACATACCAGTATAAATTTTAATATAATCTTCAGGTGTGTCAGGAATAGGTTCTTCTCTAAGACCTTGTAAAATATCTATAGCCAGATCAAGATCATATTTTTCATCTTTGGTATAAAAGGGAGGTTGACCACTAGATATCTCCCAGAATAATACGCCAACGCTATAAATATCACTTTTTTCATTTAATGAAGATATTTCTGTTGAGTTTTTATCCTTTCTTCGTCCACCAAACTTTTTTGGGTCAACGTAAGGAATTATTCCAAAAAGTTTTGATCGTGTATTGGACAATGATTCAATTCGCTTTGATAACCCAAAGTCAGACAACTTAATAGTATTTTGATGGACCAAAACGTTACCTGAGTGCTATTAAAAAAAATCAACAGGCCATGATGTTAAAAATATGAAAAATTTAGAGTAATTCTTTTATAATTAATAAAGTAAATTACCAAATCACGATGGACTATCCCTTCATTATGTAAACACAATATGGCACAAGCTAATTGATACGCCAAGTTGTATTTGTCGTTCCAATTAAGATTATTAAAGTTTTTCTTTAAATAATTTTTAAGAGTACCTGCATCAGCATACTCCATCACCAGCAAATAATTATTTGATTGAGAATGTTGATTTTCTAATCATGGATAAAAAGAAAATATTAAATTACATTTTTATAGTCAAATAACATGTAACTTTGAATAAATATTTATTATGTACACTTATCATACCTGGGTCAAATTGTGCAACTCCGTAAAATTTAATAACGTTATTATGAAATTGTATATCACGTTGAAGCTTAAGCTATAATATATAAAAATTTAGTAAGTGCAAATTATGAATAATAAAATTTAAAAAATGATAAATATTTCATAATTTATACCTCATGAACGATTTCTCTTGCAGTAACGTCATCAAGATTAAAAAAAGTTTTTAACGCTAAATATTGTTCTGAATTTTTCCAATTAGCACGATAAACTTTTCCAAATCCTCCAGTACCAATTTTCTGAATATTATTAAAATGTTTATGTTCATAAAGTCTAAAATATCCTTTGAAAATAGCTTCTTCAATCCAATTAGTCCATTCATTTGTATTTTTGGTGTTTTGCATTTTTTTGTTATTTTAGTTAATAGATACGAAAAGGATTTTTATTCTATTTGGAAATTAATTATATATTAGTGATGTCGTACAAATAAATACGCAAATTAATATAATTAATATACAAATAAAGCCACATATACTGCACAATAATGTACACACCCTGATTTTTAAGTTGTACGATAACCTAATGTGCCGTACACACTTCTATTTTGTGTAACATTTAGAAAATTTTTGCGTTTTTCAAAGAAAACTTTTTTAAAAGAGCAGTATTTCTTAACATTAATTAAAACAGCAATTTAATATTAAGAATGATTTATTTATTAAATAAATAGAATATACGTTGCCTTAAATATATTGAAGTTTCGTGTATTTTATTCTTATAAACAAATCGCGCACAAGTATGATTACAATACTATATATATATGTATATTTTTTCATAAACAGAACGTTTTATTGAATTTTTTGTTAAACAAAAATACATTTAATGGAGCCTAGTTAATGAACCAATTATATCGTTTAACTTAACTCAATCAGAATCAGGATTTTACCTACAAAAAATAACTTTTAATATTAACTTTTTGACTAATCTAAATATAATTTCTTGATTAATCTATATACACTTTATGAACATATACTTGCCAAACAATTTATTTAGTGAAAAAAACGGAGGTAACTTAGTTGCACCAAAATTTTATGAAAGTTCTGTTTAAAAAAAAATAATATAAATAAAAAAGCGCGTATTATCACAGCAGTATAAGATTTATTTCTATGTAATATGCTGAACAATTTTTAACACGATATAAATTGTTTATTACCAATAAAAGAATTTCTTTCAGATTTAAATTCTTGAGCAGAAATTACGAATTTTACTAGCATTATATCGTAATTTCAATTTTATTAATAATGGGGGATGTACGCGACGATGCGTACGTTCAGAATATCATATGATTCGTAATTCTATTTATAATTCTAGCCAAAATTTCTAATTTATACCCAGGCTTAATAGAAGAATACATTGAACATTATTAACTTATCAATTTTTTCAAATGTATATTTTAAAAGTATATCCTGCTTAATTTGTATTAAATTTACTGAAAATTTTATTGTTTATAATATATACGAGTGGATTTAAAGTAAAAAATTATATTTATAATCATGCATTTTTTTTTTAAAGACAGTCACATGACTATCGTATTCCTGTAAATAAAAGAGCTTTAATAGTACTTGCTAAATATAAGTCTATTATTTAAGCAGTCACTGTAATCCATAGTAATATTTAAATAATAATAGATGAGTAAACCATAGTCGAAAATTATTTTCTATGGTTTATTGTTCCTTAAATTCGATTATAAAGTGTCCGAATTATCTAACAATCAGAGCTAGATTAAGAATTCTATTAAAGGTTTATGATAAATAATCTTCTCAAATAGATTATGTTTAAAAAATTTATTTTGTATTTTATATAATGGAATCCTTATCAAATATATATTATTAAATGGATTTAAGTAATAAGTCAATATTGTAATTTTGGAATTCATTATTATACATACATTTTATACTCAAATAGATTCAGCAAATAAACATCCATCATTGTTCAACTAAGAGATTCACGTGACGTCGCTGGGAAATTCATTACATATCATATTAGGTGGTAAATAAGCTAACTTTAATAATATGGCAAAATTTAAACGACCGAATGATCATAATTCTTAACCAATAGAAATAATTTATAATCATATTAAAGTATTACGAATCTGATGTAAGTAAAAATATTATTGGGATCACATTTGCTTGAACTAATATAATATAATGGACTCATTGTTTTCACTTTATAGTCACAGTTAATTTAATAATAAAAAAACAATATATAAATAATGTATATTTATTTAAAATTTTAATATGTGTTCAAATATAAAAAGCTTGATTATTTATGTAAATTCATTTTCTTTGGCCCTTTTCAGTATTGTACCCGATATGTAAATGTAGCCCGATATGGTAAAGTACTTGAGTCTAAAAGATTCTCTCGTAATTACGTGAATTCTTACTATACTTTAAATAGTATGTTTGATACTTTTAAAATCTTTTTTTAAAAACATATCATGGATCATAGTAATTAAATTATTTAAAATTTTAAAAATTTTTGCATACAACTTTATAACATTTTTTTTTATAATTTTCTTCATAATACATCTGAGGCTCCAAATATGCAATTTTTATTAGATAAGTTTTATATTTACAATTACTCTACTTAAACTAATTTGTAAGCTTGTAAAACATAGATTACTATAAACGGGTCATTATGACTTTATTCTCCTTAATAATATAGGTTTATACTGGAATATAAAGAACTTAATCATAGGGCGTATAAGCAATTACACAATAATGAACTCATGTGTAGTCAGTGTAGATTTATTATTATTATAGCTGACCTGTTGTTTGACCATTTATTAGATTGTCAAATTTGATTATTCGTATTAGCCATTGGACAATTTAACCATGCATCACGTGATTTGACTTTTTAGTCTCGTACTACAGTGAACTCTCTCTAAGTGCGCTCTCTCTAAATGCACGCACTATGTATTTTCTCTTTAAATGCACGCTCATATTCAGTCCCTAATATAAAGTAGTAATCATATAAATTTTCTCTCTTTAAATGCACACCCTCTCTAAGTGCACATTTTCTCAAATTTTTACTATAGTGCACTTAAAGAGAGTTCACTGGAGTATAAGAAAAAATGACTTAGATATAGCAAGAATCAGTAGTGAATTCTTTATCTATTATAAACAATAAAGACACTGGAGGAAATCGTTTATTATAAATGGCTTATAATTGTTTAGAAGTGACTTAAAATTATTATATGAAATAATCAAATTTTCTTTAGATTTTGGATTGTAAATAATTCTAAGGATGGAATGATAAAATAATGATGTAGATTGAGCAATACCAAAATACATATACAGTAGGAGTAGGTACGCATAACAAAAAATTACCGAAAAATATTACATTGTCTAATTAAAATTATTTCCAAAGGTTTGATTTCATTACTTTCTTACATAATATGCAATGTCATTTAAATTATTTGCCAAACTACAATCAATGGTCATAAGTTTTTGATGGGATTTTGACTTAATACACAATAATAAATATATTTTAATGAGCAAATGACAAGGACATCAGTTTGGTCTCTATTTATAAAAATTTTGCAGTATATGTTATGTCATATTCTTTGTAAGAAATGCCAATTGCATACCTATTTGTTACATGTAATTATTTATGAGAGACGTAGATTTACTAATGAAGGATATGTAACGTTACTTTACAGTTTATTATATTTTTGTAATACATAGTATTTCCCATAAAAAAATTTCATCGATAGCAGATTTGTTCTCTGAAAGAGGACCTTCTACACAATAATTTATTTGGCATATTACTTTTATTAATTTAGCGCTTATCAATCAATGTTGGTTTATTTCATGGGCTTCAAATCATATCTGTAATTTTCACTTGCCAATACTAACTTTTCTTAAATTATTTAATGAAAAAGTTTTAGTGTCGAAGGGATCTTTATAATCAAATTTTATATTACACCAATTATGATTTCGTCGTAATAATTTAATTGCACATATTTCTATTGTAGCAAGCTATGATGACATCGGTTATGTGAATACTTTAAAATTTTACTGTAATACAATATTTTTAGCTATAAATAATAACATTTATTATTAACATTAGTTCTTTATAAACCTTATTTTAATTAATTTATACGATATTCATACATGATACATATATGGTTTCAGCGATATCATATACTATAATTATTATAGGGAAATCATAAAAAAATAGAACGAAACTATTTGTTAACTCTACTATTTATTCGTAAGAAAATTAATTTTTAACAACCAAGCATAGCAGTTATTACATAGATTTTCCGGAGCTCAATTTATAATTCCAAGCATAATACCAAAGATGTTGTCTTGGTTCAATTGGAATATCCCCTTTATCTTTCAATCCATTAATCCAATATTTAAGTGGTATCTCTCCATTATTTTCTATAGTTGGTTGTAAACAATTCAACACATATCTAAACAATAAATCACCAGTAAGATCAGGGATTTTAAGTGTACTAGCAATATAATCTGCTGATTTAGCTTCAACACGTATTGGATTCCAAAAGTCGCACACTTCACTATCATCCCAACTTCCTGAAATAGTATCTGAATAAACTCCATATACAAATACATGCTTATAAGTTAATTCTGAAAAGTTTCTTCGATGATTATCATAATAAGGGTGAAGATTCAATGGATCTTTATATTCATCATATGATTCATTTGGATCTCTGAAGTAAGTTTTAATAAATCTTTGATTACTTATTATGTAAATATAATTATGTTGGGAAAATAGAACACATACCCATTTTTGTCACAATCATTTTCTTTTTCGTCACTAGAAATTAAATAATGTTAAATCAATAAATAATGTAAGTTAAAAATACAGGAGAAATAACATAAAATTTAGTTACTTTATGATTTCCAAGTCTTTACTAGGTAGGATTGCAACGGAAGCCGACCAAATAGCATTTATAGTGCAATAATAACGAGGTAAGCACATGGTTGTAATGATAGCTGTAACTGATATGTCATTATTTACTGGAGAAGTAATCTTGATTCCAGATCGATTAAAACTCATGTTATCATGAAGATTATGAAAGCAATCAAAGGATGAAATAGTTTCAGTATAAGGACGAATAAAATCAAAAATAGCTTGAGTTTCCGGATCATGTACTAATATATCTGGCTTTTTTTGTTTAATAGGAAATTTTTGGATTATATCTTGAGCAATTAGTAATAAATCTTTATCAAGATTTGAAAGACGGGGATAATTATCAATTGCAAATTGACGAAACCAGCCTCTAGTCAATGTTGTGCAAATCCTAACAAGTGCCAAATGGTAAGAAATTTCTTGATTTTTGGAGAACATTGGAATAAGATATCTTTCAAGTGCAATAACCATTGCCTCCTCTTTTACGCAATTAAGTTTTGTTTCATAGTCAAGATTTTCAAAAAGTGATTTTTTTGTCCATGCTTTAGACTAAAATAAATTTTTTACAACGTTAATATTTTAAACTATACATAGTAAATAATAGTACATTATAAAATTTTTAAATACCTGGTCATCTTTTAAACTTTTATAAATTGGTTGATCGCCATATTTAACAAGTTCATGTAAATCATCATGGGGAACCCGCTTTTGTAGAAAAAGATTAACATCTTTTTCCAAGAAGTCTTCATTAGTCATATTTAAATTGATATGTACACCTGGTTTACCTCGTATAATTTCAGTTTCCTTAATACGAGTCTTCAACATAAATTCAATTGATTCATCACGTTGTGGACTGCATAATGGTTGAGTCTTTGACATTTTATTATAACCCAATAAAATTCGTAACAAATGCAAATCTTCAATATTCTTATGAAAATTGTTTGGCCAATAAATGTGAGATGATTTCAAAGCTTCAAGAATTTTTAATGGAGCAACAATACATGGAAAATTTGACAATAATGGAAACATTATTTTATCTTCAATATTGTGACATAAATCTAAAATCATCAGAGCACTTACTATCTTTGGTTGAGCATCATTAAACCTTATTCTCTTCAACATAATTGTTAGATTCATAATTATCCTTATTATTTTCCTCTTTAGTCACATTTGACTTTATGTTCCTAAGATCCACTTTATCAGAGGCAAGTTCAATATCAAAGCTGACGGATTTTCCATTAGTAATTGGGTCAACACACCCTCCAACAAGCTTTAATCCACCTCCCGGATAATGAATTAATTTTATATCATCGAAAGCTATATTAGAATTTTTAACTTTATTGATAAATAAAGTTGATTGTGAAGGTGTTGCCACTAAATCCCAATCATTAGGTTCACGAAAAGAAGAAACATGCCATTTTGCTGCACGAGAACCAATAAGCACAGGATATTTTATAAGTGAGGAGCCGCCTCCGCCAACTTTGGTGATATCATTATTCAGAATTTTCAATATTTTCTTAGAATTGTAAGCAAGGATTTGAGGTTTAATCATTTTTTTTTAGAAGAAAAAATTGTTTCAGATATGAGTTAGATAAGAAAAAAATTTTTCATGTACAACCTAAAATTCAGTTACTACTGAATACGTGGCGCAGTCAAAGGTGCTAGCATTTACCTCTGCACGTTATTAAAGTTTTTTTGAAGAAATAACTAAATTATCGTGTTTGCCTTTTTCAGTTACTTTTGTTCTCTTACGTAATATAGCCGCCGTAGAAAAGTTATCATGATTCATGATGACTTTTCATCAACCTTTTTGCTTTTACAGCGGGCCATAACGTAAGCAATAAATTAACACTATGAATCGGTAAAAAAAGTTTTTTTCATCATGCCGAAAACGAAAAATGATCATAATTTTATGAAATAATATAAACTTCAAAATCCACTCTACATATTCATAATTAATTCTGGTACCATTAAACTATTCATGGAAACCAAACCCTTTGTCTCCGAAAAAAGTTCCTAGGATGTAATGTGCGACTTAGTAAGAAAATTCCTTTACACTTATTAAACAAATCCAGACCTTAATATTGCCAGAACTATTCAAAAGAACTTTTTTATTCTGGGTTATTGTATTTTTCAATACCAAATTAACTGCCATTGCCAAAGGATGCAGTAAACATGTTGAATTTCTGGTGTTTACATTTAGTGGCTATTGGATTTTTTGAGATATTAAATGACTATTTTGTTGTTTTGATCAAAACTATTAGTTACACATTAAACTTAATATTTTAAATAGCTGTATAATTGCTATTATTTTTTATAGTACCATACATCAGAAACGTAGCAGCTTTTATTATAATAGAAGTAAATTTCTATAACTATTTACCATTCATACTAATATAATAACTTCTTAAATTACTTTATTTTCTCTTATACGGGTAACTATAAACTATACTACAATACAAACATTTTTTTTAAACTATATATAGTAAATGAATAAAAATTCATCTCTAAGATACAATATAGAAAAATTTAAAATACTAAATAATATATTTAAAAAACTAACAATGAACTCAAACAAAAAAATACTTAGTCATTTAATAATTTATGTAATTCATATTTTTTCAATCGATCTTGAGCATTTTGATAACCTTGTTTGGCAGATTGCTCGTACCAATAAATCGCTTGATTCATATCTTTTTTAGTTCCTCTTCCATTTTCATACATAGCAGCAAGATTATATTGAGCTAAATAATTTCCCGAGTTCGCAGCCTGTTGATATAATTCCAAGGCTTTGTCATAATTTTTAACAACATTAACTCCATTTTCATACATATTACCAAGATTATTTTTAGCCATACTGTTTCCTAAACTTGCTGCATGTTGAAATAATTCAAATGCTTTTTGCTCATTAACACTAATTCCAAGCCCATTATAATAACAATAACCTAACATCATTATTCCTTCCGGATATTCTTCTTTAGCTGATTGTTTAAATAATTCATAAGCTTTGCCATAATCTTTATCAACACCTTTTCCATTTTGATACATAAGAGCAAGATTACATTGAGCTAAATGATTTCCCGAGTTTGCAGCCTGTTGATATAATTCAATAGCTTTGTTATAATTTTTATCAACATTAACTCCATTTTCATACATATTACCAAGATTATTTTTAGCCATACTGTTTCCTAAACTTGCTGCATGTTGATATAATTCAAATGCTTTCTGCTTATCAACACTAATTCCAAGCCCATTATAATAACAATAACCTAACATCATTATTCCCTCCGGATATTCTTCTTTAGCTGATTGTTTAAATAATTCATAAGATTTGCCATAATCTTTATCAACACCTTCTCCGTTTTGATACATAAGAGCAAGATTATATTGAGCTAAATGATTTCCCGAGTTTGCAGCCTGTTGATATAATTCAATAGCTTTGTTATAATTTTTATCAACACTAACTCCATTTTCATACATATTACCAAGATTATATTTAGCCATACTGTTTCCTAAACTTGCTGCATGTTGATATAATTCACATGCTTTTTGCTTATTAACAGTAATCCCAATCCCCAAATGATAAAAACAACCAATTTTTAATAATCCTAATGCAATACCCTTATTAGCTAGTTTTTCATAATATTTAAAGGCCAATTTTTCATCTCTTGTAGTTTCAATACCAAATTGATAACATGCTCCAACATAATAATGTGCTAATGCATGATCTTTCTCCGATGCGTTAATAAATAAATTAAATGCTTTCATTCTATCTTTAATTGTTTCGAGTCCAACATAATGAAAATATCCAAGCAAAAATATAGAATCCGAATCATTTTGATTAATTAATAACCAATTATAAATTTCTCGTGGATTTATATTATTATTAAAATAATCCAAAATATTTTTTATTGAAGAAGAATCTTTTCCTTCATTATCTATTTTGAACATATAATTCACTATGTCTTTGACTACTAAGCCTAAATTTTTTTCAGGTATATTCATTGTAGATATAATTTCTTCCGTATTCATGATATCTAAATTTTGAATAGTTTGAGACATTCCCCCGTGAAATGGATTAAATTTTTGATCGTCAGTTGATGTTGATTGAAAGTTCGATCCCGTTTGATACTCGTTTGTTATTATGTTTGTTTTTGTTATATTCTTTTCAGGTGAAGTTTCTATATTCATTGTAGATATAGCATCTTCTATATTCATTATATTAAAATTGTGAATAGTTTGAGACATTCTGTCATCATCAAAATTTGGAGAAGTATTAGTTGGATTAAATTTTTGTTCGCCAGTTGATGTTGATTGAAAGTTTGATCCCGTTTGATACCCTTTCGTTATTATGTTTGTATCTTTTTCAGGTGAAGTTACTATATTCATTGTAGGTGTAACTCCTTTTATATCCAGTATATTAAGACTTTGGATAGAGTGAGACATGTAATAAAATGGATTATCAGAATTATTTGGAGAAGTATCAATATTAGTTAAATTAACTTTTTGTTCATCAGTTGATGTTGGTTGAAGGTTTGATCCCGCTTGATTATTTTCTGTTACTATGCTTGTTTTTGTCATAATTACTTTTAATTTCCCTACTACTTGATTTATGGTTGGACGCTTATCTGGTTCACCGTCCCAACATTCTAAAGAATAAAAAAATATTATTATTATTGTAAACAATATCCTAAATTATAATTAATAAAAGTTTGAAACTTTTTAATTAAAATTACCAGTATAAAGTTTAACATAATCTATGGGTGTATTAGGAATTGGTTCTTCTCTAAGACCTCCCATAATTTCTAAAATCAAACCAATATTATATAGTCCATCTTCGGAATAAGAACTAAAGGGAGGTTGACCACTGGAAATCTCCCAGAATAATACACCAACACTATAAATATCACTTTTTTCATTCAATGCGGATTTTTGTATTGAATTTTTATTTTTATTTTGTACGCCAAATCTTTCTGGACTAACATAAGGAATTATTCCAAAAAGTTTTTGTTGTGTGCTGGATGATGCTTCAATTCTTCTTGATAACCCAAAATCTGATAACTTTATAGTATTCTGATGGATCAATACATTACAAGAGTGCTATTAAAAAAAAAAATAAATGTACACA
>NQWY01033736.1:0-11862 GCA_019425655.1 Rhizophagus prolifer | reverse complement strand
GTGAAAAAGAACGTCAGTTAAAATTAGCTAATTAGCTAATAGTATTAATAAAAATATTTCAAAAATATTAATAAACATTATTGATTTTATTTGGCGTTTTGTAAATATAATATGGCAGTTGAGTATAAATTTTAAATTAATAAATATATAATACTGTACTCATTTTAATTGTTAATATACAGTACAGCTGAGTATAGTAAATTAAACAAAACCATACTCAACATCATTTCACGTGATATACTCAAATCATTACCTCGACCTGACTCCACTCATTTTTGTAATACCTAAACTAATAGGTGGTTGGACTCTAGTATGATCAAGTTCGTTCCACCCATTATCTAGTGAGAATTGAAGAATACGCTTTACACGACCTTTTTTTGCTGAACTAATTAAGCGAAGGTTAAAATTTTGACCAGGTAATTTCTGATCAATAAACTTGCCAAATTTTCTCCAGTTAAGGTATATACTAGTAATTTGGTGAATACTTTGAGCTCATGATGATCGATAAGGAGAACCAGTGCATATAAAATATGATAACTGCATTTGCTGAGATCTGATGATGTAGTAACTATTAACCCTTTGAGAATGTCTTTCCAACCACAGTCAAGAATTTGGTACAGAGCTCTTATGAAAGAGCAACAGATTCGAATGAATACTTCTTGTCCCTTGACATCAGCTGTTTTCATATCCCCTTTTGACGCATCGATATCGATCACAGTTCTTAAAGGTTTTTGGCCGTTAATACATTCATGAATCCCGGATAAACCATACACTTCAGAAATGTCATTGGCAACAGAAAAATTTGGGGTACGATCACCATCTTGGTCAATTTTGATAACTAATTTATCTTCCACCTCACTTCGATCATAAGCGTTATATAAGCTAGAGCCTTTTTCATTCAGAAAAAGGAATGAATAGATTGGGAGGCAATCCAATGACCCTTTATCTTCTGACATATCCCTAGGTGATGATGAAAGAATCTCCCGAATGGCATTTAGCAAATCCTTAAGGGAAAATTTATCATTGAACTTTTCTTGCCTCAAAGGATATGTTACATTAATCTTTCGTTCTTTTACAACCTCTGTAGTGCTGGTTGAAGCGCAGGAAGCTTCTTCATTATCTGACTCATAATTAAGTAGAGCCATTAATATATTTAGAACGCCTTGGAATATATGTTGGATTATATTCAGGAATAAAATAAGATTTTAATATATCATCTCTTAATTCTTTAGGTAAGATTTCTTCGTAGGGTTTGACTTTATTGAAATAATCTCTAGCAGATATTTCGTAAAATCTAATTAAAGGAATAAATTTGTAAAGAATCCAGACTCGTAGTCATTATAATCATCTGATCTCAAATCAGATTCATTATCACTATAGCTATTTGAGTCAGATAAATATTCATCAGGGTCAGCGTTATTATAATAAACGAGACGGGCGAGAGTTCCAGTGTGGTCAGTTTGGTCAAAATTAGTTGGTGTATGCATGATGTTAGATCGAAAAGTTATACTAACTTTATAAAATTCAGAAATGTTTAATTTATTTTTTTTTCGGAGGGTGTAGAAAGAAGCTATGGGGAACTTAGTCAGCAAATCGAAAAAGAAAGGCAAGTGATATGTATCAAAAAGTGTAGCCTTCTTCGGAAATATTATATAAAAAATTGGAAGAAGGCTACACCTTTCTAGATATGTACTTGGGTATGGTATAAATGGGCTGGCCATAGCGACTATAAAAAAATCAGACTATAAACGGCAAAAAAATAGCATACACACTGCCTCAGCTGAATTTAAACTATGATCGGGCCTCAGAAGTGCTTACAACATCCTACCAATATGCCAGCAATAGTTGGATTATGAGATGGTGCACTTCTGGCAAATAAATGGGCTGGCCATGATAATACACAATCTTGGATATGAAATCAGCATACATAGACCGGCAATAAATGGGATTACAAAATCGGTGTACTTTTGGTAATTAAATGGGCCGGCCATAGTATACGGAACTAGTAATAAATTTGCTATATTATATGACAGAGAGTGTCCTGTCACCAGAACAGTATCACGTGACCATAGCGCAGTAAGGCGCAGTCAAAACACTGGTCAAATAAAGGGCTACCGGGAAAATTTCATATACCCGATAGCCCTATTATACATTTTTGATATTAACCCGAATGGAAACTAAATGGTCCACCCGATTTGCGACCAGTTCTTGGCGCAGATCGGGTTTATATCATGTGACTTTCAAGTTATGCAGTATCGGGTAAGTAACAAGTAAAATAATACAAATATCAGGAAGGATATAGTATCCTGATATTATCCCGATATAACTATGATATTTGTTAGTAGCCAAACCAATATTCACATGAATTGTATTAATATTGATTTATTTTATTTACAATTTACAATTTACAATTATAATAAAATTTTTATTGTTCTATTATTGTCATGTAATTTCTATTGCTACAATGTTCTCTACAAATATACAGTATATTATTACATTAAATTTATAATTATATTCAATGTCTATTTAATTTAGATTTCAAATTCGTCTCTAAACCAATACACACAATTTTTTACTTACGATTTTGAAGTTCAAGATGAATAATATTACATTCAAAAGACCGTTCATTACCAAGGAAATTAAATCCAAAAAGTTAATTCTAAATAAAGGAATTAACATTAGTAGCATTCTAAATAAAAAAAAAAAAAACTTCTTACTTACGATTTCAAATCCTCCATTTCCAGGATAATGGAGCAGACCAATGCCCTAAAAAATAAAATAAAGAAACGTTATTAAACGTTTCTGGAGAAATCCCATGATCTACCAACATATCTTAATAAACGAGCGAGATGTAAAAAAAATTCTAAAAAGTATCGAAACTTACCATGATTACCCAAAGATAGATGTCTGAAACCTACAAACGAAAAAGGGAAATATCAATAAAGCGTTACTAAAAGAAGAACTATTAAAAGTTTCGATGTATTAAAGCTTACCCTGTCACCCAAGTTTGAACCTACGAAAGGAAATGGAAGATGTTAGCAAACGTTTTCCTAAAAAAAAAGAGACAAAGTTTTGAAAATTCATACCAACATCATGCTCTTCAGAATTGTCGCCTAAGAAAGAAGGAATTATTAATAAATGTTTCATAAAAACAAATAAAAGTAGCTTCAAGGTATTAAGAATAAACTCACCATTTTATCATCCAAAGATCGACTAAAGAAAGAAAAAAAAGTTCCAAGATGATTCGATCATTATCGAAGAATCACATCCAAAACCTACAGCAATGAGAAGGAAACATCAATGAAACGCTCCTAATAGAGAAAATAAAGTTTCATTCCAAAACTTACCACTCACAGTCATCAAAAATTGAAGTCCAAAACCTACAAAAATAAAAAGAAGAAACGTTAGTACGTTCTTAAAGACAATTTCGAAAATCTAAAAGAATAGTAACATCTAGTAATAATACCTCAAACATAATTTTCGTTGATAGCGTTATTTTGCAATATTAGAGAAACATTATCATAGTAATGGTCTGCAAATCTACGCATAACCGCATTAGGTCAAGATCACGTCCGAGCTCCAAAGTCCTATTGGAAATTGAAATCTATAAAAAATAAAAGTAAATAAACGTTATTATGTTTCTATAGACAATTTCAAAGAAATAGCAAACTCACGTCCAAAGTAAGCAAGAAATCTACAAAATAAAAAAAGAGACATTAGAACGTTTCTTATAGGTAAATGGTGAACTCTATTCCCAAGAACCCAACTTACCGTCTAAGAGAAGCTGAACCTACAATAATATACTCGCGTCCAAGCTCCAAAGTCCAAAGCCAATACCTAAAAAAAATAAAAAAAAGAAGTCAGTACGTTTCTTGAAGCTAAATGGCGAACCATATTCTCAAAAACTCAACTTACCATCTGAAGAACTTTTCCGAAGTGGCCAATACCCGCAAAAAAATAAAGAAGCGAAATGTTAATACGCTTCTTATAAGTAAATGGCGAACACTCTCCCAAAAAACCAACTTTACCGTTGGGAGTACCTTCCGGAGGAGCCAACCAGAACCTACAAAAATAATAATAAAAAAAAGAAACGTTAGTACGTTTCTTAAAGTCAATTTCGAAACTCCTCCCCAAAGAAACAAACTTACCGTTCGGAATGTCACACTAGAAAAACCGAAACTTATTAAAAAAGAGAAACGGAACGTTAGTACGTTTCTTAATTTCAAAAATAAAAAAATCTAACATACCTGTATCCGAAATTCCTTCCAATACAAGTTTCCAAAGGTCGGACATCAGTCTTCATAGTTCATAGTGTGCACTTCCGGTCCTTTTTTCATTTATTCATTTAAGTACGGACTTCGGAATATGCTTCGGAAAAAAATAAAATAATTAAAAAAAATTGCGAATAAGGGGTTTATGGGTTGATATGAAAAATTCAGTGCCACACAGCCCACTGTGCAACATTTCGGTATTAATTTTTCCGAATAGCCGAATAGAACTATGCATTGTTATTTTATGGGTCGTTCGCAACGAAATATAAGGTTTAGTCTTCGTATCTTTTTCGCCTTTCGAAGCCTCTAGTTTTATTCTTCATTGATATATGGCTGCTTTGATGGGTTCTACTCACTCTAACGTGCCCACGCTCCTTAACTTATAAACCGCAAAAATTTTCTTTTAATTTTCTCTTCACATATGACAAAGAAAAAATATATTTTCTTCATTTAGAAGAGACACGCTATTTTCTTCACCAGAACGGCGACAATAGTATTCCATACTGATAACATACTAAATACTTTTTAAGCTTTTTAAATTTAGACATGTATTAGTAATTAGCTATATCACAATGTTTATTGTTTGATTGTAGAAAACCGGTAAAGTATATTCAAATTGATTCTTTTATTATCATTTTCGGAGTAATTGTTTCGTAGGACTTATATCATTTTTTCTGGCAATAATGAAATTGAATTCGTCGCTCTATCAAAAAAGTTTTGGTTTTATTAAATTAAATACAAATTTTGTTTTTAATACTAAACTAGAAAATAAATAAAAATTTGACTTTTTTCGTTATTAGTTTTAAAGAAAATCACCCGACCTAATCAAGTCACCGGATCGCAACCAACTGTTGAATGATTTCCTATCTGAACGGCTGGTTACCAAGATATGGAAGGGTGACTTCGACTTTCCATTATACTTTGTTATTTAGAAAAGAAACAAGTTTTAGTCCTTAAAAAAAAAACTTGGATGAAAAAAATTAAAGCTTTAAAAGAAACTAAGGAAATTTCTATATGATATAGATTATTTTCAGATAAAGTTTTTTTTATTTAAATAAAGAAAAAGAAAAATTATAAAGTATAAAATCGGGTGAAAATGTATATGTGTTTAACTCCCAATATTGGCATCAGAAGCTTAGCGATTTCATTTATAATTTGAAATTACTTTATACTTTCCCTCCCAGAATTTCGTGTTTACACATCTGGTTCCATCCAGGTAGTTGATTCAGAACAGCCTTTATATAGTTATTTAATTATCTTTATTTTGGGAAATCTCATTATTTGCAGGATGGGACGATCATTTTAATAATATTATGTACGAAACATATCTTACCGATATAACATTGGATTATTATATAAATATCAGGTTACTGATAGGTATAACTGATATTTTAACGATATATCTTTTAAAAATCGGGCTATAATTAATAAGATATCATTGAATATCAAGTACCGAAATGTGTATGATTTTTAAATACTACCTATCATGCCATATCGGGTTCCTAATATTTCCTAATATTCGACTGATATGTAATCACCCGATATTTCTTTATTCAACCTGTGTCACGTCATGCAGACGCCGCAGTGGAAGCAAGAGTTCCACACCAAGCAAGAGTAGCCCAACGTAGGTATGAGGTCCACGCCACTTTAGCAGGACTTAAAGGGGTTGACCCAAAGTCCCTCCTATACCCACGTTCAAGCGCTATATTACGGGAGTTTGAAACTGAAATTCGTGCAATAAGAGAGGCCAAGGAGGCTGCAACTGATGCTGAGTTTGCTCGGTTAACAGAAATTGATCCCCACCTACACTACGAAACAGTATTTACCCGACGTGAGCAAGTACGTGTCGGAGGAGAGATCACAAACTCAAACTATACAGCTGATATAGCTGTAGGAACACCAGGGGAACATGATTACTTTGACACCTTAAATGCCAATAGTGATATTATTAGAAACATCCTTCAGGATGAGCGGCAAAGGTTAGGTCCAATCAAAGTAAGATTAGGCATGTTCGCGACGATGCGCCGCATTACAGACTTCCAACAAGGGCTTTTCGACGAACAACTACCTGATGATTCAGGCCATGACTACAGATATCATATCCCCTTAAAACCCGCAACATACCAATCCTTCTATTCACAAACATTGATGATACATTTAACTTTGCACTAATGCGTCTCACTGAAAAGACAGACACATATACAAGTCATAGGTCGGGCTGGGAATTCTATCGTGTAGAACAAATCTTTATAGAGATCACACAGTTCCACCCACCCATCGGCACAGGACATATACCACTTCCTAAGGATTTAGCTGTGAAGAAGGGCATGGTAAATCCATCAAATAATGATGAGAAGTACTTTCAATGGGCTATTCTAGCAGCTTTGCATCTGGCAGCATATAATGCAGAAAGAATTGTGCAATACTGGCAATACGAGGGTAAACTTAACTTTGAAGGTATCCAGTTTCCTGTGCAAGCAGATGAGGTAATTCTCAGAAGATTTGAGCGCCAGAATACCAGTATTGCACTTTGTATCAGCGAATGGCGTGACCACCGTATCAGCCCATTATACGTTACTGATAAAGAGGTCGCAGACAGACGCCAAATGATAGATTTGATCCTCATAAGCAATGGAGAAAAGCAGCACTACTGCTGGATTAAAAACATGAGCCGCCTTGTCACACAATGCACTAAAAATCACAGCAAAACCCATCAACAGAACGTCCATGACAAGCATATCACAATATGTCAAGGAATCAAACGCATGCCACAGGCAGACCGCATGCTATCTGAAAAGAAAGGTAACGACATATATAGATTCAAGAACTGGAAGCGCTGCATGCAAGTCCCCTACTGCTTCATAGCCGACTTCAAAGCAATCATGATAGATATCCCCCCAAAGGCTGGCGACGAAGTAAAGAAAACAAAAAAGGTCAAAGAGCAAATCCCATGCTCGTACTCCTACATAAAAGTACGATTTGACGGGGCAAGTGAACCACAAAAAATCTTTGTAGGAGAGAACGCGGCACAGAGGTTTGTAACAGAAATAACAAGAGAGGCCTTGCTCATTTGCGATGAGTTCAAGAATCCTATGGAGATGCTTCCTTTAACAGTACAGGAGCAGGCCATCCACAATAAAGCAACAGACTGCTGGATATGCAGTGATGCTCTTAACGGTGATAAGGTAAAAGATTACTGTCATATCACGAGTAAGTACAGAGGTCCAGCCCACAAGACATGCAACCTCGAACTTAGAATAAAGCCTCAACAAATGCATATCCCCGTCATCTTTTACAACCTCGCGGGATATGACAGTCATATGATAATGTAAGGAATCGGAGCAATGGAATGCAAAGATGATATTGAGCCCATCCCCTATAACATGGAAAAATACATGGCATTCAAGTTGGGTTCATTGCACTTCATAGATAGTATGCAGTTCATGGAGGCAGGTTTGGAGAAGCTTGCTGCGAACCTTGGAGCGGAAAAATGTAAAGCAGAACCATGTACGAACCCCAACCATCTCTGGCGAATTGATGCAGGAAGGTGCTTCACCTATCCCGAAAACTTCAAGATCACAAAGAGCCAAACGCCACCTGAGCTTCATGAAATATTCCTTAAGAAAGGCATCTATCCGTACGAGTACTTCACTAGCTGGGACACGTTCAACAGAACCAGCTTGCCACCAAAGGCGCGTTCTATAGTCATCTCAATAATGTGCATATCAGTGATGCGGACTATGAATATGCATAATACGTATGGAGAAAGGCAGGCTGCAACACCATGCATAATTATCACAACATATATCTCAGGACAGATGTCCTCCTCCTTGCAGATATCTTTCAAAACTTCTGGAAAACAGCCTTGGAGAAGTACGGTCTTGACCCACTCTGGTATTATTCAACACCAGGCTTCGCGTGGAATGCGCTCTTCTATAAGACCAGGCAGATGCTTGAGCTTATCACTGACCAGAATATGTACATGATGGTTGAGCAAGGCCTACGTGGTGGCATTTCAATGGTAAGTAGACGATATGCATGAGCCAACAACTCTGGCATGGGCGAAGGCAAGTGGGACGCAAACAAGCTCAAGTCCTTCCTCCTCTATCTGGATGCCAACAATCTCTACGGATGGGCCATGTTGCAGCACTTAGTACCAGTAGGAGGTTTCAAGTGGGTGAGAGACACGAACGAGCTACAACAACTCCAGGAAACAATAGAAAGCGGAAGTCTACAAGACGACTCGCATACAGGGTATATCCTTAACTGAAATCAACTTTAAGGAACCCCCTAATGATTCTATTAAAATTAAATTCTTGCTTTATAAAATATCTCAATCCTCTAATGGACTCTATTAATAAAATCCACTTTATAATAAACCTTCTAATGGACTCTATTAAAAATCCATTATAAAGAATCATACCAGACCTTATTAAAAAAAATCCATTTTAAAGAACACCCAATCCCAACAGATCCTATTAAAAAAAAATCCATATTGTAAAAAATCTAATACCTAACAAATTATTAAAAGAAAATATTTACTTTGATCCTCAACACAACTTTAAAGAACACAATCCTCCAACAGACTCTATTTGATAAAAAACTGAATTCTACTGTAATCATCAAAAACTCACAGTACCCAAAGTACCCTAGTTAAAATACTTAAAGATTATTGGACAATTTATCATCACGTGATGTACAAAAATGGAATAATCATAATAAAAATCTATAATTACAAACAAGAATCATTTTACCCAACTATTTATCTTTTATCATAATTTGAAAATAACCAATAACACAAGTCATAATATTAAAGTGATAATAATATGGTATTTATTATATAGAATTTCATTAAATATATTGTATGCATAAATAAAATGTACTATTTTTAGTCATACCTCAAAATCAAGCTGTACCGGGAGTCCAGGATTTTTTTTTTTGTCTAAAAAATTCTTTTCTTCAAGTGTTTTTTCGTTAGAACTGAATTTTTATCACTTTTTTTTTAGTTTTTCACTTAATTACACATAGGAAAAGCTTATTTACATAAAAATTTCATGTTTTAAGTATTTATTAAAGTACCTTTTTATAATATTTATTTGTAAAATGTAGCTTTATTAATATTATTTTATAACATACTATATCTTTATTTCCGTGTTTTGAGTTATTTATATTATCTTTCATTAGTAATTTACTATACTTTATTATAATATGTGCTAAGTTTTAACAAAAATTTATTTTATAATAAAATGAATTTTTCATTAAATATCAAGAAGTATATAATGTATTTAAAATTAATAAGATTTTTATTTACATGATTAATGTGCACAACTTTTAAGTAGTTATCTTAGATAAAAATTAAGTCCCAGATTAATTCTGAGGCAATGTTAAAAATAGTAAACTATTTTTATCATGGGTGCGGGATTACTGCTCCCATCTTATGATTTTAGAAAATTTATGCGTGAAAAATGGTGAAAAATGGGGATCTACTACTGTATATGCAGTGGAAGAGTTATAATTAAATATTTATTGCAAAATAAATAATTATAGGTAAAATAATCTTGTCTGTAGAATCACTAAATGAGGAGTTAATTTTCAGTAAATAAATATAATAGAAGTTTATGATTGAATAAGTCCAAAAAAATTATTCTTAAAATGTAAAAAATAATAATAAATCACGTGATTCAAAAATCTTTGCTATTATCAAAACTTTTTTTTATTACATACATTAAACAAATTTTATTTTAATATTTTGTTTCTTTATTTAAATTCTCAAAATACTTAATATTTTTCAAATGACTTAAATGACTGATCATTTGAGTTTCAAGTGACAAATGACAATGACTTGTCATTTGAGTCATTTATTCATTTCAAGTCATTTGCCGAACACTGCAAAAGGCAGCAGATTTAGGATATTCACATGGAATAAATAATTTAGGAAGATGTTATAAAAAAGGAATTGGAACTGATATTGACAATAAGAAGGCATTTGATTTAT
Source organism: Rhizophagus prolifer (assembly GCA_019425655.1). NCBI lineage: Eukaryota > Fungi > Glomeromycota > Glomeromycetes > Glomerales > Glomeraceae > Rhizophagus > Rhizophagus prolifer. The sequence goes on along the minus strand of NQWY01033736.1, from coordinate 1,596 downwards.
ATCAAAAGGCAGCTGATTTAGGAGATTCATTTGGAATGTATAATTTAGGATATTGTTATGAAAAAGGAATTGGAACGTATATTGACAAAAAGAAGGCATTTCAGCATTTGAATTATATCAAAAGGCAGCTGATTTAGGAGATTCATTTGGAATGTATAATTTAGGAGATTGTTATAAAAATGGAATTGGAACTGATATTGACAAGAAGAAGGCATTTGAATTATACCAAAAGGCAGCAGATTTAGGAAATGCAGCTGAAATAAGTGATTTAGGATATTGTTATCAACATGGAATTGGAACTGATATTGACAAGAAGAAGGCAATTTATCGGTACAAAAAATCTGCTAAACAAGGAAATAAATCTGCTCAATATAAATTAAATGGACTCAATTAATTTTACATTAATTGCTTTTTTTGAGAATATTTTTATTTTAAAATTTAAATTAATAAAAATAATATTAATTATTTATTTATCATAATTACTAATATTACTTTTAATAGTTTTAAAGATAAATATATTGTAATAAATTCGTAAAAATAAATAAGAATTTATTAGTGATAATTTCAACTAGTATAATTGACTTGTATAAACTTCATAATATCAAAATTTAATCAACCAATAATTAACTTGCTATTGTCATATTGGTTATAACACATTTTGTATTTGCCTTGTTTTTAGAACCAAACAATTAACTTATTGTAACAACTGCTGTAAAAAAAGTTTGAACTTCTTTAAAGTGGTAAAGTAAATTCTATGTATATTAAATTAGGTTTACCATCTAATATCTGTAAATAATTATAAATAACTGAACATTTTATATTAATAGCTTAAATCAAAATTTTAATAATTAATTACTAATTATGAATATCTCTTATCTTTGTATGAACGAACCTTATAAAGCTTAAATTTTGACGTTAAGCTTCCATTATTTGCTCTTCTCTTTTGTATAAATAAGTTGACATTTTTTTTAACACCAATCCCTTTGTCATAAAAAACCATTTTAAATTCTGCCGCATAACATAATATTGAAAAGCAATTTCTTCACTTCAACTTTTTTCAATTAGGAATATAATAAAAAATATAAAGTGTAGCAAGTGTAGAAGATGTTAATCTATTATTGATCTGACATCGGTATACCAATGTTCGACAGACAAACCATACCAATATGTTATTAATAATTTGATATAACAATAAAGTTTTTCTTCCGTTATGTCGATTTTATTTATATCGTTGTATTTGAGTTTGATTGTAATATTGTAAAAATGTATTTAAGTGGTGAGGGAATCGTTGATGGTATAAACAAATGTATAAAAAAAATCAGTTGAACAAGTAGAATCAATGAAGCTTTTAAAGAATAAAAAAATGATTCATGCAAAGTAAATATTATTTATAATATTTAAATAAAACAATATACTAATATTTCTACATTTAATTTTTATTCTTAGCATCATAGTTTTAGTATGTTTCGTCATGTGGGCATGACTTGATGATTGATATCCAAAAAAGGAAACAGAAGAGATTAATTAACGTTAATATTAACGTTTTCCTTCATTTTATTAATGTTAAATTTAACGCCATGTCTGTCCGTCATCCAT
>NQWY01033735.1:0-10568 GCA_019425655.1 Rhizophagus prolifer | reverse complement strand
AACCAATCAAATTATAATATTTATGAATTATATGATTTATATAAGTGTAACGTAAAATTTTTACTACTCCCCTCCCCTTTTCCAATAATTATGTAATATTTGTAAGCTCCCTTATGATCTTTAAAATTAAATTACTTGGTTAATATTAATTTAATTATTATAAAATTACTACTATTAAATTTTTTTAATAAGATAAATCCAATAAACTAAAGATTTAATTATTAAATCCTAAAGTAATTATATTTAACAAATATTTTTTTATAAGAAATTATTATTTATTGCTATAGTCAGAGTTGTGGTCGTATACGTGTACTAGCAAAACTTTAGTACTCGTACAGTACTCAGACTAGTACGTACTGTACTTAGTACAAGTCATGTAGTACACTTCTAAGTGGTAGTACACTGTACGAATTAAATTTAGTACAAATTCGTATATTTCGTACTATAAATTCATACACTACTATTTTATATGATACAAGATTAAAAAGATTAAATCATTTTTTTTCATGCTTTGGAGTTCTTATTTTTGCCATTACTTTTTCTTTCATTTCTTCAAAATGAAGTTGAAAGCTAAACTTTGATGAAAATTATTCAGAATTAAAGAGTTTCACATGATTTATATATTTTTGTACTTGTACTAAAAAAAATATTCATACATGTATTAGTACTTAGTACAGCTAATAGAAATTGATTTACGTCATGTGTACAGGACCCCGGAAACTTATATTAGATGTGACCGGCAAAAATGGGCCAATTTTATCATTTTTTTACTCAGCATTTTGACTATTAACTTTACCTAGTCACTAATAGAAACATTTTCATTACCTATAAATTTTACCCTTTTTATTAGCCGGTAACATTAAATATAAAAAATCATTTTTTATTAATAGGTTAGTATTGCATTTATTTATAAATTCGATATTATTTATCTGTTATTGATTAGTTAATCGTTACAATTTATATTTCTGTTATCAAAAATAGAAGCTAAATGCAATTGTGTTTCTTCCTTTTTAAAAAAAGAATAAATTTCTAACGAATTATCATCAAGTGTAAGGAGTGAATTTGAATGTAACATAAAAGGAACATTCGCTCCAAAATAATAAACAATATCTTTTGATTTTAAATGCGCATATAATCTACCCCCCGCTATGCATTCATTTGAAATTATCAATAGTTTCTGTTACGAAACTATGTTTTCCACCTATCATCTGATACATCGCAATAACTTTTGCTATACATAATCTTCCATCGGTAAATACAAGCAAATAGCCATCTTTTTTTAATGGATGAGCCTGAGAAACATTAGCACAACCTATATTTGTTACTATTTTACCTTGCATTTTATTAGAATTAACGAGTGACTGTAACTGATTACGACCTTTCCAACGTTGTGTTCTGCTTCTGATAATTTGATGATCTTGATTATTGCTTAATTGATTTACCAAATGATTAGCCAAGTTTCGGTCAATTTTATCTTGAGATCCTTGATTTAAATTAACAGTTATTCGAGTTTGTATTCCACGAGGACGATCAGAACGAGAAAAAGCCTCATGAGATCTTCGCAATTCCAACATTAAAAATATATCACAACTTCCTTCCTTTTCAAATATTTTCTCTTCAGGTTCATGATTTAACTCCTGTAAAACAGAAGTTTTTGGATTATTAATTATGTAATTAATTTCTGTTTTCATTATAAAATTATCAGCATCAGCAGTATTAATTTCTAACAAATCTTCTGAATATTCATGACGTGAATTATCTGAAATATCATTGTTTTCAAAATAGTCATCGAGAACATTTTCCAGTTGCGAAATTCTATTCAATTCATCTGCAACTTGATCAATAGTTATATTTTGAGGTACTACTTCATTGGTCAATAGATTATTTGTATTAGTTTCAGAGAGTTCAGGAATTAAAGGATCGGTATAGCTAGTATTTTTTGACTGCTTTTTCATTTGAAGAAAATTTGAAAATTCCTTTGCATTTTCAGATGCAATTCTTATAGCATCATTTATATCATCATCTGATGGCCAACTTCGCCCTGCTGCAGATTTTTTTTCTTGAATATCCAATATGTTTTCACTGCGTAAAATATTATCCCTATGCTGTACCCGGCTTATTACTTTATATAGTTCATAATAAGTAAAATCCGGTATTAATTGTCTAGCAATTCCAAATAAATGCTCAAGCGCTTCTGTACCATATTCCCAAGGAAAAAAAGGATAATTTGAATAATAATTCCTATGGGCCAAAATAAGTAAAACTAAAGATTCTGCTAAACTACAAAATATATTAAAGCTTTGTGGTGAAATACAACTTTTGTTCATGTTATACCACTTTGCTGAATGTAATATGGCGCATTGTTCAATATAATTTTTCCATGTGCTTAAAAAGAAATATGCACGCATTGCCATTATAATCCTAGTTTTATGAGAAATATCTCTATTTAAAAATGAATCAAACAGTTCGCCTATTTTAAATTCAAATTTAAAATTAATTTAATACAATTTTACGTACTAGTATTTACAATAAAAGATAAAGAAATTGGTTAATTACCAAATATAAAAAGATATACGAATAAAGCTGATTTATCATGATCCAGATGCCCATTATTTTGACATTGTGCCAAGAATGTTGAACAAAAAACCCTATACGCGGCCCCATCGTCTTGTTTATCTACATTTATAACATCTCTCATATATAATGCAGAATTTTCTTCTTGTGCAAGTTGATATATTTGGTCATATCGCACAGTGTGATTTCCTAGAACTAAAAAACGAGCTCCACTATGTATTGCGTTTCTTCCATTCTTTTTGGCATGCTTCGGGTCCTGGATACGAATTATAGGTTTTCCAGAATAAATAGGAGCTCGAAAATGTACATTATAAATTTCATTATCATATGTAAGAAATTCTTGCGTATCGTTGCCTTGCATAAGTAAGACTTGTGCATTATATTCTGTAATTGCGCCATCTGCACCAATACTAATTAGGTTAATGTTTGCTTGAATTGACATATCAACAACTTTCTTTAAAATTGCATAAATTTCTTGAGTTTTGGAATCACCCTTTGTCGGTAATAATGCGATGACAACTGGAGGAATCCTGCTGATAGGAATCTATTAAAAACCTTTAGAACAACGCATCTTACTTGTGATGCAATGGCTTTATTATCTTGAATTTCTTTAATTTTTAAATGGATATCATCATATGTTGTTACATTTGTACTGTCAAAGCTTAAAGTTGATCCAACTATACATCCCAGCTCTTGTGAATAGGTTAATTTAGTGCGAATTTTGGTACAATCCGTCATGGCAACCACAGGTCCTGTCCATTTTAAAGCCTCCATAGCACGAGCAAATCGAGCCAAATTTTCATACATAAGGTTAGGATTAGTTAAATAATCACCATTCCGAACACGTAAATATCTACATTGATCGTGGATCCATTCCTCCTAACATTTTGCGAAATATACCATATTCTCTACTACTATCCGATAATAAACTGAAAAAATGATGAAGGTGCTCAGAATATCGCACTGCTCTTTTACTTTTACCCTGTTCTTGAATTTTTTTAATTTGAAGCATCAACTCTACTAACTCACTAAAAGTTTTATTTGTTTTAAATGCGCCTTTTTTCCCATATTCAGCCAATTTTGTCCACATATTACTACATTTATCTGATTCCTCATCAATTGCATTTCCATATAAAGTTTTTAATTTATCATCACCTAAAAGTTGAACCAATCTATTATCTTGAATGTGCCGTTTTGGAATATATTTAAATGTTTTTTCTGTTGCACGTTGAATACTGATTGCATCACGAAAACGGGAATTATTTCTTAATTTATCACACTCTTCGCATATTTTAGATTCATGAGCAGTAAATTTTTTACATTTAGCACTTGTTACTGATAAATTTTCCCGATCTAAAAACCAAGTTGCATGTGCTCTTTGTAAACTATAAAGCTCTTGTCATTCATCAGGGTTTAATTTGCTATAAACTAGATGCCCATCTTTAAATTTTTGTGGAAATAGCTGACAAGCAAGTTCTGTTTCACGTTTTGACCCACCAAAGTCAGATGGACAATGAAGTATATAGTGTTTAATTTGATCATTTGATAATCCTTGACAAGGAAACTGCATTGATAATGGTATTTCATCACTGCTGGATTTGAAATATTTTTCAACACTATGTTGACCTTGTATTTTGGCATTACATGCTTTTTTGCTACGTACATGACTTTGAAAAAAAAATAATCAATTAAAATAATTTTAATAAATAAGCAAATATAAATAGTTTTACTTACATTTTTAAGTTTTTTACTGAGTATCTTTTATCTAATTTTAAATCTTTTCCACATATGCATCGAATATGTTTTGGATTAATTAATCGTGAAAAATATTTATGTCGGCGTAATTTCTTTTCCTTAGGACACATATGAGGTTCTCCATCACGCGGAACTGCATTATATTCATCATCGCTACATTCATCATCATCGGATTCTTCAAAAAACGTTTTTTACGAATATTATTAGTAATTGAAGGAAAATTTAGGGTCATTTGTTTTAGTTGCTTTATCGGTTTAAGAGGTGTAGTTTCTTTTTCATTGTTTGCAACTTCTCCATGGTCTATATGGTCTACAAGCTTATTTTTACCCTTTTTATTACTTGAATCAAAATGTGTATAAGATAATACAGGAAAATTAAGTGTTGTTTGTTGCGATATTCTTTTTTGTGAACACTCTCCGTTGTTTTCCATCATGAAAAAATTGAAAATTTTTTTTACTTGCGTTTACCTGGATAATTATGTAATATTTATCTCACGCGATACTATAATCGTCATACTTGATTACAACCCTTTACCGTGATCCAGCTTGTCTTGGAATTTTGCGGTGAAAATATTAGCACGGTAAAAATATCAGTACGGTAAAAATATCAGCACGGTAAAAATATCAGAAATGATTACGAAATACAAATAATTAGCATTCATATGATCAACATTTAATCAAAAAAGATTTTGCCGTATCATTTCTATATCTATCGATGTATAGGGCATGTATATATCTTTTTACTCATACTACTAATAGAAACATTTTACAATCCATTAAGAATTTTACCCTTTTATTAAACGGAAAGTAAAAAAAAACTTTACCCTATAAAAACTTGACCAATTTTTAAGGTACTATAAACTTTACCTATAGTTTAGCCGGTAACTCTAGGAAAATTTTTATATTAACTTTACCTAGTCTATGCGCCGGTCACATCTAATATAAGTTTCCGGGGTCCTGTTACTACACATGCAACTTTATATCCGTGCATACTTCACTGCATACTATACGTACATGTTAAAAACATACTAGGCAAACCTTATTTTAGTTATAAAACTAAGATAACTATCTAAAAGCGTGAGAGGTTTCTCCCAGAAATACAAAAATTTATGAGATTGCATCCTTAAAGTACAGTAGATCTCTTATAATGCAAATATTTATTTGTTGCGATTATGTGATTATCACAAGAAGAATAAGTAACGGTCTCTGATAACCATCGCAATTATTATTTCATATTTTGAAAAATAGTATGCTGGCTTCATCTAATTTTTGTACTATGAATACATGTTCTTAACTATGTACTTATCTTCGTTATTCGAAGTAAAAATGTTGCTATATAATACAAAATAGAAAGGTGAATAGACTCTGTCATCATGGTTTCTTTATCCGTTTTCTACAAGAAAAACAAACTAATCAACTTTACTCCATTTTGATATGTTACAATGAGTCTGTGATATATTGTGAGTTCGTGTCTTCGTGACTAAGAATTAAGAAATATATATGTAAGAATTTATTCTTGTTTCTTTCCAAGCAACTTCAGTTGTGTATGGACGGAGTGAGAATCTTTTTTTTGGGCGAATAGTCTAGACCATTTCTTCAGTATTCTCTTCAGGAAACTTTTGGGCACAATAAGGCCTGTATTTGTATTCTGAATTGGCACAGTATGATCACAAAAATAGTAGAATAAAATCGTAGCTACGCATCATTTTATGTAACTTTGACGACTTTAGTTCACCCAAGAAAAGTATTGGCATTCGTGAAATTTACGGGAAAATATAATCATGTGTCATTGGAGAGAACAAAATCCCTCTTATTTGTGTATTTCCACTATAAGTAATATAAATTAGTTAATCTTGTTCTTCCCATGCCTGAAATATTATGCTAATCAATCAATTGTGTATATAAATCTTCCCTAAAGGCTTCTTTTGCAATCACAACTGCCCCTCTAGGCTCTTTTATTGTTACATTATTTCGAATAAGATATTCATTTGGCATCATTTTACGGTGAAGAGGATACGGAATAAATTATACTAATGAACATGAACCAAATTTTTCGAATTGTATTATTTTATTATAATTAAGAACTTTATGAACATTTTCTCTGTAGTGAAGTTAGGCAGCAGAAAAAGTACTCTCGCTTTGATTGAACTAACCATACTTTACGTATGTATAATTTATTACTTTGAATCACAAGATTGAGTAAACAGATAAGTTTCTCACATATACTAGGCACAGTTGATGAAAAATTGAAATAAATAGCAGACGTGCTAAATCTGCTAATAACTTTTTTGTTAAATGATCTACGCAGACCAACACAAATATGTTTATGTATTTCTAATAATCGGATAAGTGTTGTTTATCGTCAAAATTAAATTGGAACAGATATGTATTGCGTTTATACAGTGCATTACGTCAAGTAACTTAAAGATTAATTTCGAAGATCGAGTATCTACTCTTTAGTAATATATTTTGGTCATATGATACTGATACCTGAGGTCTCATCTCATATGATCTTTGATTGAATTTGTTAGTATCGTTGTAGGAATAATTATTCTCGTATCCTTTTACCATATAACAGTTTTCACAGATTAGTATACGGCCTATGCTTGTTTCGTGAATATCAACTGATATGTGACGTAGTAACACGTGATTTGTTTGTAGAATCAATATTACTAGAGTAATTTCCATGAGAGTATTCTGGGTATTGAGTAATGTTTGATTTTATTAAGTGTCAAGTATCTATAGCGTTATTTTAAAGTTAAAGAGTAAAAATACCAGTACACTTTAGAAACATATAGTATACAACACTATTGTGTAATGTTTCGTTTGTGTTACTGCTTTTTATAATTTAAAAATAAAAAAAAAAAGGATTCATTCATTTAATTTATTATAGTTATACAATTTTTTTCCCCGAATGAATAGCAGTACAAGTACAATTTAGATAAATGGAGAAAAATACGGCCCGAAAAAAAAAGAAATTGGTGGAGTAATTTCTACTTTTGGTTAATATATTCCTTTTTAGTATAAATAAAAATATATATTTTTCGTTATAAAATGAATAAAGTTTATTTTTTTTAATAAAATAAATTTAAAAATAACCTAATAGAAACTGAAATTTAATAAATTAAATATTTCAGATAAAGATTCCAATACAGAATATTGTTCGTATTGCAAAAATCCTTTTACTGAAGAACATATAGGATAATGGAAGGTTGGACTAGTGAAAATCCTAATATTGATAAGCTTATAAAAGATACAATGTGTAAACCAGAATGGTATAATACAAATGATTCTTATAATTTTCTTGAATGGGTAACATTTTGATAGATTTACAGATATAAAAAAAATCGGTGAAGGTGGATTTGCCAAAGTATATTCTGCAACTTGGGTTGATGTATGGTATATCAAAATATCGTAAAAATGATAATGGAAGTTATAAAAGAGAAGAATCTAAACCTCTGAAAGTTGTTTTGAAAAGATTAAATGGAACGAATATTTAGAAGAAGTACGTCTGATTGAAAATATAGCTTAAAATTCATTGGAAAGTAACTAAGTTTGGAGGATTAAAACTTTATGGACTAACTAGAGATCCAGAAACTAAAGAATTTTTGATGATTATAGAATTTGCTGATAAAGGAAATTTGCGAAGTAGTCTTTCAAATAATTTTAACAATATTTTTTGGAAAGATAAAATTGTTTTATTGAGTCATTTAACAGCAAACCTATCAGATTTACATAAAAATGAATATTTTCATAAAGATTTTTATAGCGGAAATATCTTACAATTTACTCGTAGGTTAAATTGTATTTCAGACTTTGGATTATCTAGACCAGCAAATGAGCAAAAATCAGATGATAAAGTAGTATACGGAGTATTACCATATATTGCGCCAGAAGTCTTAAAGGGAAAACCATATACATCATCTGATGATATTTATTTATAGTTTAGGTGTAGTAATGGCTGAATTGTGGAAGGCCACCTTTTTACGATAAAAAACATGATTTTAGTTTATCATTAGCAATATGTAATGGACTCAGACCAGAATTTGGAAAAGGAACTCCTGAATTTTATAAAAAATTAGCTTATAAATGTATGGATGCTAATTCAATTGAGAGACCAACAGCTAAAGAATTATTAGGTATATTTGCGTTTTGGAATGAATCAATTAAAGGTAATAAAAATGGAATGGTAGGCTTTGGTTATAAAGGAGAAGAAATTAAAGAAGCATTTGAAGAAGCTAATAAGGAGATACCAAACATCTCAGTTTCATATAAACCGAATTTTAATGCTGAATATACTAGTAGAGCATTTACATTTAGTCATTTGTTACCAAAACCTGTTAATCCATCCATCATTGTATTTTATATTTCTATTTTATAATTTTTACTCTTAAAAATTTTTCGGATATTAATTTTGTTGCTTTAAATCTTTAATAGCCTGTGACTCTCAATTGATCGAATTGGAAGTCCCTAACCTAATAAGAGGTATTGTACACATTATTTACTATTTAATTTATGCATTTGAAGAAACTAATAAAATATATATTGTTTACATTTAAATACAATAGAAGTTACTGACGATGAAGAATAATGATATGTTTCAAATTGAATATTTTCGAGTTTATTTTATCTTATTTATGTGCAAAGGTTTTGTTAGTCTTACTGACCTATTTTTCTTAGTTTATTATAGTTTAGCGTTTTAGCTTAGATATACGCTTAGGAAAGAATCTTTTTATAAAAATACTGTTTTAATGACTTAATAAACAATCGTTTTAATGTTAAACATTAAAAGTAAATGACAATGAATTATACAGTAAACTTAAAAGTATCAAAAAACAAAATATATAAAGATCATGATTAAAATCGCCAATAAGATTTCTCGGACACCTTGTTTTTTGAAATGTTGCATATTTAGTAATTTAAAAAAAATTGCTGCGCATTTGCGGACGACATAACATTTTGCTAAGACGTGTCTCGCAGTCTCGCATAAATACAATTTTATAATATCAATGACCAGGAAAAATAATAAGAGTAAATATTGATTAATGTGCCAATATGGATAGTTAGACAATAAAAACTGACGTTATTGTATAAATATACAATTTCACTTGTAAAGATATTGATTGATTGGACAAGTTATAAATATATAATGCAATCTTAATATATATTTTTTATTTATTAGACAATTTAGATATTACATTCGGATATTGAAATGAAAACACAACTAGTACACACGCAATAAGAGATGTATAGTTGTAAAGATTATTTTATTACGTTTATAAGTTCTTTCGTATTAATACAAGAAATAAAGTCTAATTGCTCGAAAGGTAAATATTAATTACACAAACAAAAATATACATACATTCTTAGGAATGAGGTAACTTAAAATTTTATATTTGAAGCTTTTCTTAAGATGATTAAATTCAGCAAATTATGAGTTTCTTTTCTTTTTTTAGAACCTTTCTTGACGGTTTGACGTGGATTGCGGTATTTACATATTTCATTGTTAGTTGAGGCAAGATTTCATATTCCTTTCTAGAAACAGTAGAATTTAGGCTTTAGTGATTTAGCTACAATTGATGAGTAAGTTTAAAATAATATATTATTGCAAAATTCGTCATTATATCACGTATCTCTGGATAAATACTGTTGTTATGATGACAAGATGGACCTAATTTTTAACTGAACGGTAAATAAAAATCAAAGATATTTTCGATTTTTTCATAAAATTACTCACTTCTCCTGGATTTAAATCAAGCCATCCTCAAGATGTAAGAATTGTTGCAGCAACAGTAAAACGGTACTCGCATTATTAGATCAAGAAATCAAAAGACGAGGAAAGATAAAACAAATCAACTTTATGGATAATGACATGTCGAACTTGATCCTTTTATCGATATCAATATAGAAATTAAAAATACATTTAAAATTTTGTAACTTCTTTCTATATATAAAATAGGACTCTAAACTAGGATCTCCTTTATTATGTAACATTTAATAGGTGACATACAAATACAGTACAGAAATGTGTGATGCAACTGATGAACTCAATCACCTATAACAGCTAACCCTTAGCCTAACATCCTCCCAGTTAATTGTCTATTATTTCTCTTCACCTGATTTTAACTAATAAATTTATTTAATACTTTATAAATCACGAATTTCTAAATAATATTTTTTTTAGGTTATTGACCGAAATTTAAAAAATTATAAATAAAATTCTTCGTTTGTAACTTTCAA
>NQWY01033727.1:0-12894 GCA_019425655.1 Rhizophagus prolifer | reverse complement strand
CTGAGATTGCGGAGCTTAGGAAGGAGAATGCTGAGATCCCGAACTTTACTAAAGTTCGAAGCTGAGAATACTGAGATCCCTGATCTTAAAAGGAAGTTCGCTGAGCTTGAAGCTGAGAAAGTTGAGCTTAAAGCTAGGATTGCCGAGCTTCTAAGACAGGCTGTGGAAGAGAATAGGAGGCGTGTTGCTGAGAATACAGAGCTCAAGGCTAGAATCGAAGAACTAGAGAAAAATAAGACAGTTACCACTAAACCCGAGTCCGAAAATGCTGAGTTTAGAGATAGAATCACGAAAGTGGAACAGAGGCAGATGTTAAATGACCCAAAGGGAAATAATTCTTCTAACAACAGTTTATCTAACTTCAATTCGGTTGTAGATCAAGCTAACTCGCATCATGAGAAACCATTAGTGGATAAGAAAATGGATACTTCATTACAGAGGTGATTGCAAAGCAATCGGTATCAGCTGTTAATATATCCGTTATGGACCAATGTGATCAGACGCGGTCACAAGGTGACCAAACGGATGCTTTCTTGGATAAAGTGCATAAGAAAAAGATTAGTTATAAGATTAGACAACACAATAGGGAGAAGAAACTTCAAGCTCAAGAGTCTCTTCCAATATCTCCTGAAGAGAAGAGGCCTCAAGTTCTCGACTCGATTACTCAGCCATGCAATAGCACATCATCGGAAGTATCAGCTAATTCAGATGGCAGGGAAGTGCCTCCAGAAGAAAAGATATGTAGCAAACAGGATTCAAAGTGCAAGAAGGGGAAGAGTGTGAATAGGCTTAAGCAAGAATTATTTGCTCCGGAGTTGTCTTCACAAGAGTCATCAATAGAACAAAATTATGTGACTAAAATTTTCGAGACATATGTCCCGGAAAAGTTTTCTCTGATAACAAATCTAGCATTGATCCTCACAACATCTAGCTAGAAATGACTTAATGGAGGGAAATTTTTTTCGAGATGAAGACGAGCTAATTGCAATGTATAAATCGTAAAATATTGGTCAAAACCCGAAGACAATCCTGAAGAAAACATTCACGTAATAGTTAAAGCACCTAGTACGTTTCTCTAAAGACTTTGAAGAATAAACTTCAAATTTTTTCGCTAGGCGTTTTTCCAAACTAACGAAAGAGTATGAAGAAGTAATGGGGTAATACACGCTGGTGTTTTCGTAGCGAACATTTCCTATTCCTTTGACTTCGAATTATAAACATTTCATTTTATCGGAAAATTAATACGCAGTAGAAAAGTTGTCCAACTACAAGTTCGTGACCCTTGGGTCACGGTTGGCTTATTTCATCACGATTCTGACAATAACTATTTAGTAGGAAATTCCGTTATCCGCAGTTGATTTCTGATAGGACTCGAAGGTCAGCTAATATGTCCTAGATTACATTTATTCTCTTGGGTTATTTGGGACAGGATCAATAAGTTAAAACAAGAAACGGATAATATGGTATCAACATAGTTAATAGCTCACTGATATTTCAGACGATGAAAGATATAGTAAACCTTCTTTACTTGAGATCACGTCAATGTCTTTCCACGTATGAAACGAACAATGCAAAAAATGTTTCAAGATGTTTTGTTCCAATGACGTTACGTGTATTATATTTCTTATTTTAAGTGGTATGATATAGACATAACGATATTAACATACTGGTTTATCTTGGAAGAGTAAGTTTTCATGTATTTTACGTGATTTATTTTTTCCTTGATTTTGGTTATGAAACAAAAATTGGAATAAAAATAGATACAAGAATTTAGATTCGTGAAGCAAATCCCAAGGATTCCGTTTACAATTTATATCTTGTATTCGAACATGTAATGTATTTTCCAACAAATAGTACAAATAGTATCATGTAAATCGATGAAAGCTAAATGTCAACACATTTAGTGATTCTACATCAATAAAAAATAATGTATCGGTTCTAAGTTCTAACAAAGTGGTCGTACGACCTCGTACGACCTAAAAATTACGTAACATTGTTCATCCTTTTTAATAAATACCTTGAGAATGATTTTTCATAACTCAGGGATGAAATCCAATAAATCATAAACATTGATTTTTCCATAACATCATATTTCGTCATTAAGATGTATTCAAAGTTTCTTCATTATGCTTCAGAGTCATGAACCGCAGCAAATGATCAATCAAAAAGCGTATATGTATATTGACACTTTATATTCATTTTCAAGATTCGTGTCGCGTTATCAAAATGTCAAGACGCGAGTGATTTTTTTATGGGACGAGTGGTAAAATTCACAATGAACCACTCACCAATACCACAATCAAGAGAATGATGAAGAAAGTATCTTACCCGAAGTTCCCGAACGAATTAATGGAAACATCAATTATTGATTTGACAAATGATGGAAAAGAAATCACAAAAGAGATAACGATAAAGAGAGATATAAAATGGCGTTTATCTACTGTCTCTTCTTAATACTCTTTAAAGACTAATGAAATAATCTCCGATAATAATTGCTTTGATTGTATTTTATTATATTTTTAGAGACAATTTTAAAATAATCTTGGTAATGCCCGGCTTAAAAAGACAATCACTAAGGTTATTCAGCCTAGATCGCAATGTTAAAATCAAAGGAGAATTTCTTTCGATCGATAGCACATGTATTAAAAACAATTTGCAAATTCTCAATTAATTGTTTTATGAATTTCATACAGATTTGACTATGATGGAGTAAAGGTAGTTATTGAAAACGGATTAACAATTATTACATTGAAGAGATTGGAGTCATTGGACGATTTTAATTAACTAAAATGGTTTATCATTACCGCACAAAGATTCTCAGTTGATTCTTAAAATTCAAAACTACAACATATGCACAGATTTATGTCCATGACTAGCGAAAAAAATTACAATTTTAACTCGAGTCTGATAGAGATTAGTGCTTCCTGTTTTTCGTTTAGGAAAGATTTCTAAGACAACAATTACTACTATTGAGCATCAAATCTTTTGAGATGCTTGATTAAAAGATTCCGTGGAATATCAAACGTTACGTAATGGTCTGCCATCATAGTATAGAAATATCAGACTATCCTGAATTGTAATTTATTTTTGCGTTCTATTATTAATAAAATTGTTTTTTGACATCTTTCCAGAAATAACGTATTCTGAATTTTGAAAAAACGTAGTATATAGAGATCATCATGTATAATAGATTACTAATGTATAATAGATTACTAATAAATCTTCTCGCTTATGTACGTCAGATCGCAATGTCTTAGGAATTCCAAGATCGCTGGTCCCAGGAATCACACGTTCAGAAGGAGAAGGAAATACTACTATGTGAAAGCTATTTGTGACCAAAAAAATGTCCAAACACGCTAATATAAATCTACGTCCATATTATCATCTAATGATCACTAGTACTACATTCAATACAGGAAAAGAGTGTTTGTTTATGAATGGGCTTTTCCTTTATTAAAACAATAATAATACCTAGGGGTGAGATAATACTAAATAGTAAAATAATACAACGCTAGTATTGATTTTCTTGTTTTTATCTTTGACTTTAGCAATATCATACATTCTGCCCTTATGTCTAGAACGTTTTTAATAGTATGAATTCTTTTTGTCTAGGGGCACTAGCCTGTCTTCCAAGAATATCAAAAGAGCGTATTTTTCCCGAATGTGTATTTTTTCCACAGCGAAATTTAATATATATTATTTTTGTAATACAAGTGGATTTACATATTTGTATTTGAGGATACTATAAAAGGAAAAACGATATCAAATAAGGTCGTTCATGTAAATTACGAATTGTGATATCTAGGGACTTTGCCCGTTCTAGCTAATATTAACCACTTGATATTTACGTGACTTGGTGGAATTTTTTGATGTCATCATATCCTAAATCGTTCATATGCTTTTCGAGAAATTGTTTATCGTGTTCTGTAAACCACTTCTTAAGGCCGTTTGGGAGTTCTTCTGTCATCATTAGATATCCCATTTTTAACAAGGATTGTATTTATATACAAAATAAAATATGAAATAATCATCACAAAAAAAGGCGTAAAGATAAGACTAACATTTTGTTGTTTGTGTGTGGATGAATATGTTATACATAAAAGCATGACGAAGTGTGGCTTCGTTTACTATCAGCTGATGATCAATTTTGATTTATTAACTGAATATGGAATTGACAAAAGTCTGTTTTATAATTTTATTAGAACAAACAAAAAAAATACATTCTAATAATCATTCTGCTTAAAAAAACTCATTTAAAGTTATATATATTTACTATTTATAATTGACAAACTCTTTTTTCTACTAATAATAGATGTTTATAAATTTAAATCAAATAATCCTAGAATCTTTGGATTTGAAAATTTGGGATTTAAATTCTTTATACAACAAACGAATATAAACCAGCAAGTTTTTACAATGGACAATTACTCTTTTATCATGAAATTCCGCTTAATTCGAATCATCATGAATAATACTGTTTTCAACTAACTTAAATCACCCTGAAATCTTTGGTAACCGGATATCAATGATTTTTACGGCGCAATCATCACCATCACCCGCAATAAATATATTATTATATAAATGCATGTAAAAAAAATTACAATATAGTCAATTATTGTGTGATGCTGATGATTAACATTAACACTAAATATTGTCTCATTCTAAAAGAAATAAATAAATAACATTATCAAATAGAAGAAAACACCTAAGATTATTAATTAATCCAAAACTAAATAACTTCTTGCTAAGGAGGGAAATTTGAAAATTTTAAGTTGCACAAAAAAATTTCTTGTGATACGGAATTAATGATAATAAGGTAGGCTAGTTAATTTTATGAAAATAGAATGACGCGATGTTAAAAAAAAATTATCCTTTTGCAAGTTTTTTTAAAAAGAACGAAAATTTTTTTTTTTTCTTTGAAAGTTTCCTTCAAGTCATTTCTTCTGCTATTCTATTAGTTCTTTTAAAGATACACTATATACAATATTCAAAGTGTAATATTTCTAGTATACATACCAAAAAGAATACTACGAAATTTTGGTTTAATTTTCGCTATGAAGAAAAAAATAAAATATATATATAAGAGAACATTTTTAAACTTTAAGTATTTTTTATATTTTAAATAAAGTTTTTACAATGATATATGAATCCAATTTGAACTTTACTGAAATTATTAGTGATGGAAGCAATCATTTACAACCACCGACTGTGCCCCAAACGGAACATAACCAAACGGAACATATTTTGTCAAATGTTCCATTTAATAACAACTCGACCATTCTCATGACTCTTCAGATACGACAACTTACATAACTAGCAATTACGAAGAGTCCTCTTTTACGGATAATCAACTTGGTATTACTATAATCCTACGGCCACTACTTCTTTTTACGCGCCGCAGCATAACTCTCCACTTGATATTCAACTCCAAAATAACTTCTAGTCGCTTAATTCTTCTCAAACAGATAATTCTGAGATCTTTAGACTTAATATTCCCGGTTTCAAAATTATTGTTATACCTGATTCTGTAAATTTAGCTAATTCGGATTTACGAAATCTGTTTCAACATGTACTGAAAACTCGCAAACCCACTTTCAAAATACTTTAGATTTAAATGATCATTTGATTTTAATAACTTTCAGTGACTGAACAATATTCTTTCTTTTACATTACTATTTTTATTTCTCATATTGTATTCTTTAAATATTTTATTATGTATTCATTTCATTTATTATTTAATAAAGTTATATAAGTGGACCAATTATTTGTCCGGAGCGAATGCGAAGGACACTTTATTGTACACGCAAAGTGAAAAATGATCGATCACGTGAGTTTCTCTGTCCCTCCCGTGACGTCATCTATAAACATTTTTGACGCGTTAACGTTTATTTCTTGATAAAGCAAAATGTATCATGTCCATTATATAGATTGATTAAAAGACTCGTTCTCACTTGAAAAAAATAAAAAACAAACATGAGCAAATGCCACATCATGTATCACATCGTTAATCAAACAAATGTCACAAATGTCATACGAAGTAAAAAATCAAGAAAAGCTTTTTTTCTTCGTTCTTCCCTCTCTCTTTCATAATTTCACTTTCTCTTTCTTTCATTCTTCCCTTTCCTCTCTCTTCCCTTTCTTTCCCATTTCTTTTCCTTTGTCCTTTCCCTTTCCCCTTCTCTCTTATTTTTGTGTTTGGTCTCCCTAGGCGTGATATTCAGGTTTTTCTTTTTTTCTTTTTCTTATAATTTTTTTTCAATTTTCTTTTAACGAACTGTTACTAACAGCTATTTTCTTTTTTTCTTTTGTAGAGGATTCTCTGAACATATAGTTTGGCGGTGAGTGAAGTAAATTTTTACTTTTTTTTATTTAAATCAATTCTTTCAGTAAAATGTTTGCTAACATTTCGTCTTCATGTTTTTTTAGAGCCACCCGGACGCGTTAGATTTAGGTAAGATTTTTTTTCTTTGCTATTTGTTTTAACAAAATAATGAAACTTTTACTAACGTTTCATTTTATTACTTTTTTAGATGGTTTATTCAAATATCTATGGACGTGGATTTCAGTAAGAGTGGAAATCCAGTTCTCCTTGATTACGAAATTCAGACTATTTCGAAGGTAAAATTTGAAATGTTATTTATTTTTTTTAATTATTAATTTTAACAAAGCGTTTTACTAACTTCACTTTCTAACTTTATTTTATTTTTTTCTCTTTTATAGATGACTGATACTTTGGATATTTTTCTTTGAATTAATTCTTCAAAGAAATGACTTATCGCTCCGGACTTACAACGGTTCCCGTTTTCCTAGTAATAAATAGATGTAAAATCTTTCTGTAAAATATATGTAACTTATCAAATATTTTATTGATTTTAATAATACTTTATAACAATCGATGTACTATAAATTATGGCAGACGATTTTATTCAAAAAAAAGCATGATGAAACAAATTTTTTTAATGCTATAATAATAGCTAAAAATCTCTATTTAAATCTTAAATTTTCTGGTAAAATTTAAGATACATTGGTCAATTTTTATTAAAATTACATATAATTTTTAGAGTAAATGTGATTCAACTTGATGGTCAACTTTACTTATACAATAAAAGATAGGTTTATTAATAAAAAAAAGTTTACATATGAGCATATTTGCGCAATAGTTTTACGAATTTAAAGGTCGCTGACTTATTGCAGGGCACTGTATATAGAAGTAGTTAATGAACCCGATTCTACCAAAAGATCAGAAGAAGCGGATAAGAAAACGAATTGAAAGAAGTTGAAATAGAATTAAAAAAATAGAAGAATTAGAAGACGTTAGTGAACTCATAAAAAAATTGGATGAAGTTAATAATCTCATCGTCATAGATCAATTAGTAAAATACTGTATATTACAGAAAGGGAAGTAAAAGATATCCCAGAAAATGAAATAAAAGTTATCTCAGAAGATGAAGTAAAAGATATTCCAGAAAATGAAATAAAAGTTATCTCAGAAGATGAAATAAAAGTTATCCCAGAAATGAAATAAAAGATATCTCAGAAGATGAAGTAAAAAGTATCATAAACAAATTAAAAAGAAATTAACAAAATTATGAATGAAATAATGCAATTTGAAGATTTTGCACAAGACTTGAGAAACTTCGAGAGGAAATAATAAAATTAAAAAAGTAACCGGATTTACAAGAGACGATAAGCATTTAGAAGAATATATAAAACTTAATGAGTTAGAAAAGTTAACTAACTTTCTGAAGAATTAAAAAAAATTAACGAACTTTCCGAAGAATTAAAAAATAAAGACACAGAAAAATTAAGAGATGGAAAAGTTAACGAACTTGTAGTAGAATTAAAAAAAGTACAAATGTTTATTGATAAATTAAATGAAGTTGTTGCAGTAACAAAGGAGGGAATAATTAAGAGATGGTATAATAAAATTATAGGAAAATTTAAAGAAGAGGAAAAAAAAGAATTTCAAACATTTTCAAAATGGTTAAAAAATCGTAGAGATAATAAAATATTAACAGCATTATTCATTATATTAGCAGGAGCTGACATTGCACATTTATTTGCTAAATTATCTCGTGCAGCAGAACGTACAATGATGTTGCACGATTATTTAACGCTATTATTGGATTTATTTTTTTAATCCTTCTTATAGTATGTAATTTTTTTTATTAATTTAATTTTATCTTTAAACCAAATATTAAAAATTATATGTTTATTAATAGCAACTTTATATGGTTCGAGTTGTATCACATCTTTATTCATCTTTGCGATGACTGGTACAGATCTCTTTATTAAATATTTACATATTATAATTCTGAAGGGGAGTTTAAACGAATATGTTGTGCCTCAGATGTCATTCCGCGTCAGGTGATAACTGACGTAACGTAATATAATTTTCCCCAGCATCACCATAAAAAATTCACTATCACGTGACAGTGAAAAATATTCATCACAGGCATCACACCCCCTCTCTGTTTCACTGTTTATATTTATCTGAGGGACTTAGTTTTTTTCGAGTGGGTAAAACCATATTCGTCACACCTTATTTGTCACTGTTTATTTTCACATGTTAGTGCATTAAGCCGTAATGCGGGCCAAAAATCACGTGATAGTGAATTTTTTTATGGTGACGCTGGGGTAGTTTCAACCGACCCAAATACGAGCCGGGTTAATAATCCGGGTTTGACCCGGTCCTTTCGGAACACTAGTTTGAACTGCGTTATTAAATATCTTTAATTAATCTTTTTAATTCACTTAAGCAATCACTTTTCATGTGTCGGTCATTATCATTTAGGAGTAAATAATAAATTGGTTTGAATCGCTAGTTTAAATCTCTTTTTGTTTGGACCGGTTTAAGTAAACTCGGTTTCAGTCCAAAATCAATGCCGTCTCTATCAATTTGTGTACAGAAAGCCATTTTTCATGTCGTAATCTGTTGATTTGCAATTTGTTCCTGCTTTAGAACGTAAATCATCATGTATAATTTTGAAATTCATTATCTATAATTAGTAAAGCACCCCGAAGGCTTTGCATAAGAACTGGAATTTGAACAAGGTAAAAACGCATCGTCAACAATTCCTGGTTTAATCATCATGATACTTCTTATAAATTTCGTAAGTAATTTTTAAATAATGCTCAAATGTTCTTAAAATTAATATCTAATTAATTCTACTTCTACTGAGCAACTTTACTTAAACTTCCCAAGTTTATTTCATTTAGCCAAAGTATTGAAAGTATTGAAATTAAGCTATAAAATTGAATTCAATATTTCAAAAATTTAACAAAAAGCTTTGATTGCTTAATATTTTAACATGAAAAAGGGAGATAATTTTGTTGTAATGAAACTGATTGCGCTACACAACACGCGGGTGAAATTTTTGTCGTCACCGTTATTTTATACTCCAAATTAATATAAATAAAACTTACTAATAACAATGTTAATGAAAATTTTATTATTATATAGATTAAAAGTTATATAGATTTATTATTTTAAAAAAATATCCCTTGTGAAAGCATAGAAAATTTTCTATTCTTGGGAATGGATCCCTCAAATTAGAAATATTGAAACAGATAATCTTTTCTATTTATTTTTTTTAAAAAAAATTTTCATTGGGTGACATTAGTTGATAACTGACTCACATCAGTAATTTATTCCTCTGCACATTATTCCATATAATAATAAATTTTTTAAGTTTAAACAGTACTTTTTTTGAAAATTTTAATATTTGTGTTCTTAAAGGTTGAATATTTTTCAACTTGATTATTACGACAGTTTATGACGCAGTAGTAAAAAAAACCTTGATAACAAAGCTAATCTTGGAGATTGAAGCCTCAAGAACCATTAACCATTATGATTATTATGCTTACGGACGGTAAGTTATATGGCGAATTTTAAAGGATTGTATTTCTTTGGACATTAAAAACTCCAAAATATTCAAAATCAGCCAAATTAATTTTTTTTTCTTTGGCAATTTATTGATTGTTTAAAAGTAATGAATGTGATTATTATCATCAAACAAATTATTAGTTATATATGAGATAGGGGTTTAGTTGATAAGTCTAAATGTATCTAAAATTTTAACGTTAATTCAACTTTAATTTATGAATTACTGTAACCTTATATTCTTATCTTTCAAGCTGAATTTTATGGTGTATCATGAGATAAACATTAAATATTTTAAATATTCACTGTAACATTATATAATATATTGTTCTAGAAATTATAACATATAGAATTGTTGGCTTTTTAAAATTTTTCGATCTTTTCTTCGGAAAATTTCTATCAGAATTACGACATATGAAGCTTATACCGTAATACATTAAATTGCCGTAATGCCATAATTATTTAATGTCAAAATACAAAAATTATAAAAATTATGCAAAGTAAGTAAATTTTTTTTCTGGTTATGTCGTAGATAATTCATAATCCGTAAATCTATAATGTGGTCTTGATGTTTTGTTGAATATCTAGATGGCAAAATCTAATGCCGTAATTTCAATTCGGCAATTCCAACGGTACCTATTTTTATGAAAGTTTATTTTACTAAATTTGATTATAATTGTATTTCTTTTTTAAAAACGAATATGCTGTTTTATATATTATTGCAAAAGAAATCAAAAAGTTTAAAAAAAATTTGTTAGTATAGCATGATTGACAAGCCATGTAGTATAAGAGATTTTACACTGTTTACTGTATTTGTTTGGTTCATCACAAGGTTTTAATGAAAAGAACATAAAAACATTAATATGATAATGGATTTTTTATTATTTAAATAACCAACTTACGTAATATAAATGTTCTTTATTTATATTTGGTCTAAAACAAATAAATACTATATATCTGCTATTGATATAGTAGATGATCTATTCTGCTACTAAATTCTTTAATTCTTTTTTTTGTTGTCCTAATTCTGATTTCAACTCATCCAAATTCTTTTTTAATGACCTTAGATCTTCTGTCATCATGTCAGAATTTAAATGAGTTCTGGTTCCTTCCAAAGAATTAGTAGCAATTGTTAAAATTTTGTATTTATTAAGATCAAAAGAATCCAATTTAAGAATATTTTTAATTTTAACACTAACTTCCAACTCTTTATTTTCTTGAACAATATTCATCAAAGTTTTATGATCATCATCCACCTGAAATAATCCGACTTCATTACATTTTACAAGAATATCTTGAAATTTTTTCATTTCAAAAATTTCATCTTCCACACTAGCTTCTTGTCCAATAACACTAGTAGCAATTCTATCACTGATTATTTTATATTGCTTTTGCAGTTTTTCAATAGTTTCCTCTCGTAAAATTAGGAAATCACCCTTGGCTTTCAGAAATTTATTGGCTTGATTGAGGACCTGTTTTTTTCTATTATTATCATAAGAGGCTGAAGTTTTCTTTATTTCTTGTTTGATTTCACTCAACTCTTTTTTTTTGTCTGTTAGTTGTTTATTACACTCTTCATTAAGATTAATTAGTTCTTTTTCTAATTTATTTACTTTATCTTCTTTAATCTGTAAAGCTTGAGTTAACTGCACTTTGATTTTTCTTTCATTAATCAATTTTTTTTCCAATTCATCCAACTTGGCTTTTAACTCAGCTTTCTCTTTATTAGTAAGCTCTTGAGTTTGCAAGTAAGCTTTTGGCATATTATCTTTAGAGATCTTTTCCAGTTTATTTTCTAAGCTTTTTTGTTGAGATTTTAAATCTTGAATATTAGTCTCTATTTGGGTTAATTTTTCTTGCAAATTAAGCTTTTCTTGCTCTAACTGACCGAGTTGGTTTTGAATTTGCCAATTAGTCAATTTATTTTGTTTTTGATCCTGTAAATTATTTTCTTTTTCTGCAAATTCTCTAATTTGTACAGCCGAGTTGAGCCTCAAATTATGATAGTTTTGTTCCAAATTAACTAATTCTAATTTAATTTTTTGATATGCTGAATGCATTTCTGTTAACTCTTTTTGCTTAATTCTAAGTTCTTGTTGGGAACTTTCATAGTAAGTTTCAGCAATCATTTCAAATTTAAGAAGTTTCTTCTCAGTATGCTTTTGGTTTTGTTTCAATTCAATATATTTTAATTCTGAAAGTTCTAGAATTTCATTTATATCTTCACTAGTAAAACCAAGTGAACGACTTGTATAATATGCCTGAGAATGAAATTCAGTAATAATATTATTATGTTCAGTTGGTGTATTTATAAACTCCAAAATATTGTTTTTTAACTCTCTGCTAATATTTTTAATATCCATATTATAAGGACGAAAGATCCATTTGTTAATAATATCTGAAATTTCAGTACAAATACTTAAAGCAAGTTGAATATCATGTGCTCTATCATTAAATGGTGGAATTTTAGATGTAAATTTCCACATAATCATAGAAAAACTATATATATCACTAGCTTGAGTATAAGGTTTACCCCTTAAAATTTCAGGTGCTATAAATGGTAAAACACCATAAATATCATCTTTTTTTAAAAAAGACTTTGCAAGTTGATATGATCCTAAATAATCACTAATAAAAACTGCATATATAGAATTATATTTACTACATAAAATATTACCATCATGAAAATCATAATGAATAAGATTTTTTTTATGAATATGATTAAGACCATTAACAATTATATTTAATAAAAATAAATTTTGGCGCCAATTACTTGTTATTTCTGTTAAGCATCTTCTTAAGCTACCATTGTTTGCATATTCCATTATTAGCATATAATCCAAAGTAATTGGATTTTTTGTAAATCCAAATATTTTAATAACCTCATATGAATCAATAATTTTCCACTATAAAAAATAATATTAAGTAATAAATTAGTATAAAATAAATTATAATTAAACTAATAAAAAATAATGTTTAATCATACTTCATTTAAAACTTCATTTAAACTT
>NQWY01033688.1:0-10542 GCA_019425655.1 Rhizophagus prolifer | reverse complement strand
ATGATTTGATAGCCGAAAATAAACCTCATTATGAATATTTGTTACAATATAAAATTAATATTTAACTTTTTCAATATGTAACTTGATGGATATGTTTGAAATTCCTCGTGAATATACGAATTTATAGTAAATTATTAATATTGTTCATATATCATGTGATATGTTTAATTTAAAAATCTATTTATAGAAAACAAATTAATAAAGTAATTTTATTAAAAATGTTCTTACACTCGAGAATTCAATTTTTTAGGAATTCGTTTAGTAATCAATTAAAGCATAATAAATGATAATGCATATTTTGACTGCGTAAATTATTTACCACGTTAAATTTATTATGACATAAAAAAAAACTAGGTTAACGTGTTTATCGCAATTTTATTTTTAAAATGTATATATCACGTGAAATACGCGAAGACGCAGCAAATTTTTCCCAGAACATAAAACAAACTATATAAATTAACTTTAATTGTATGCAAAATAATTTAAAAGATTTTCTTAGGCTCATTCCTTTTTTCATATTTCTTTTGTGCAGTATTTTTTACTATGGTCGCTTTATAAGTTTCATAGCTAGTTGAATGACCATCATATGAGTGTGGTGGAGATTGGGATGAAAGCTCCAGTTGAAGGCGCTTCATTTCAGACTCTTCTCATAATATGTATTGTTTATATTGCCAGATGTGAAATTTCTTTAAAGCAATAGATTGAAGAATCTCTTTCAAGTGGTTATTGTATAGCGAGAGCGAGCTATATACTTTTCAGGAATGAATATCAGGGAGTCACATACAGTGCAATATATATAGGCATCCTTAATAATTCAAAGCAAATTCGATGCTTTTTAGCTCAGATGGTAGTTGTAAGCCTATCTTCTCTGTAATCTTTATGGGTGACAGCCTCAACAGCCATTTCATTACTAGTAGCAGCATCTCGTAATTGCTTATAAGCTCTGAACCATTTCATATGATTATTTCCATATTTCGAGATGAAGTTTTCGGCCAATGATTCAGGCGAAATTTCATAACAATCCACAATGTGGTAGAGCATATCTTTTCTATTGTCTTCTTCGGCTTATTCTCCAAAAATTCAGCAGTCTCTATACTCTCGATAAACCGAAGTCACCATTCAGGGCCAAAACTTCAGTATATAGTGAATTTTGGTAATTAAAAAGTATATAAATGATTTGGCACGTAAAGAAAAAAATCACAAATTGATATACTGTATATAGTACATGTCTAATCAGAGTATATAGATAATGACCTTTGTTGTATGTATGGTATAGTTTTTTTTTATTTTATACAGTAATAGCTCTTATCTATGCTGTATAACACTATAAACCTTTATATTTTAAATTCTAAATTCCTAACTCTAATTCAAACCCTAATCCTCCAAACCAAATCTTCTTAACCCTAATCCGCACTATTTCTGTCACGACCTCTTTATTGGCCACCTCTTCTACCAACGCAATATATAACGAGAAAATCATCATCCAAAATGATTACATCATCGTCATCAGGAACTACTTAGTACTTTCTCAATCATTCATATCCACGGTTCATTTTCTTGGAAGGCGAAAGTGATTTTTGATTCTTCTAATACAAAATCGTTATCATAATTTTTGAGCATTTTTTTTGATTATTGCTGTTATTGCTTTTGGTGTTGCTTGCTTTTTTAGCTTTTCTCGAACACTTGATAGTTGTAAATATCCTGAGGTACTTTGAGGAGTTTGTTTTATCATCAATTTTCGTCGGATAAAATCATAAACCTTATTTTATATTGAATTTTGCTGTATCAGAGCGCTTGTGTTCTTTCTTAGCTGATAATACTGGTTCGTCTTCAGCTTTGATGTTTTCTTTTGATTAAAAATAGTAGTGTAAAAGTTTTCTTTCGCACTGATTGCATTGAATTTTCGTATCAATTTTTTTTGCCAATTCAGGATTTTGATCTCCACCAATAGCATTCTCATTTGTTATCTTCTCTTTAGATGTAGGGTTCTACAAACAGTGAGTCTAACCGCTCTATGACCTTTTAAATTTCAACATGGCCCTTAAGTAACATAACCCCATTTAACGATTGAATTATTGATATCCCATGGTTATGTAATTGTATTACTTGTTATAATTACATCTTCTTAGTAGAGGAAGTTTGGAAGTTTACGTTCATATAGCACCGACGTTCCAAGCCTTTGTATTTTCCAATATGTCTTTCTCAGAGTTTGTTTGCAAATATGCACACTCATGATCCTTTTATCTGGCACGTTAGTTTACTTTCTGATCTCAATATCAAGGGACAAAACGTATGCATTTCCCATTGACCATGTCTGAATTTCTGTAAGTGACATGTGCGGTATTTGTTGCATCATTTTTATCTCTTTCCTTGTCAGTGTATCTGTTGTGAATAGCCTTAATATCCTTTACTTATAAAGTTATTAATATCATTAACGATATCCTTATCGTTTCATGAATTTAGGAACAGTGATGAGTTGATTTTTAATGGTCGTGGAGTGAGTGAATTTTCATGTGAGGATGTATTCGTCTATTCTCCAGACTATCGTAGATAATCTTAAATGCTTGACTTTCCCCCCTTGTAACTAGAGTTATAATACACTACCCCTCAATTCATTATCTTCCTCAAAAAAAAGAAGGAAATACAGTACATCAAATAATAGTTTTTGTTACACATCACCGAACACTCTTGATCCCAACTTGAATTATAACGTTCCTTCCAAATTCAGAATAAAATAATAATCCATTAAATATACTTCGCCATACAAACTTTTATTTTCGGTCCGAAAATAACTTTTTAAGGATTGTATGACTCAGAATCTGGATTGGTTTGTCCGGTCATTTCAATCACCGTCTTTTCCACGAATAAGAAATGTCCAAAAGTGATCACAAGATTCTGTACCGTGAAGTATACATACTAAATTAATCTAATTATATTAATAGTACTGAGTTGATATATAGTAAATTAATTTAAGTGTTAAAAAATATTTTTTGAGAATTTGTTTTGTTTTAAAACTTTCTAAGATTTGAATAATGGAGAATCAACAAAATATTAGCGGGTTTAAAGCCAAAGAAACAAAGGTATATTCAAAATAGATAGGCTTTTACTAATATAATTATCAACTCGTGAATATCGATAAAATCGTGATACCTCTGATGAAATGACAATAAAAAAGTATCCAGCTATCACCATTACAAATTCGGTCAATTGTTGTAATGATCTTTAAATAATTATTATAATTACACCTATTAAAAATAATAATTAAATCTGTTAATTCTAAATTAAAAAATTAAATAATTACTTACAATAAAAAGATAAATAAAGAGTCCTTTCAATACCTGTATTTCTTTATTATAATTTGAATATCGATCTATATGCTGCAACATCATCTTAACAATCCATCATTTTTAAACATTGTCGGTTGATTAGTTGAAATAGTTGAGTATTGAACTGATACTGTGACAAATGTTAAGAGATTGAAGAGCTTCTTAGAATGTTTATTTAGGATCCTTCTTAAAGTATTTGCTGCTAAAATAGGACGGGACACTGAATAATGTATAGAAATGATAGAATAATAGGTCGGGTAAAAAAAAATTGCATGATCAATTAATCGATCTGCATTCTGCACAAAGCAAATCTAAATGTTAAAATTACACGTGCAAATCTGATTACTCTCTCCACTCTTTCACTCTTCGCACTCTTTTTTCTCGTAAATCTTATAAATTTAAAAATATGAACTCACCACATTTTAAGTGTAGTCTAATAAATAAGAATTTTTTTTCCAACGCAATAAATTTGCATATAATTTTGTAGTTGGCGCTTTTGATCAAGCTAAATTAGCTGTTTAACGGAGCGTAAAAATTATTATGAGGCTTTTCCATGTTTTCAATGCCTTTCATGATAAGAATTAGCCGGATCAATACTTAAATTATGAAAAAGATTTTTTCAGAACACCAAAAAGGGATCTTTTGACATCTTATGATTTGAAAAAAGTAAGTTGTAAATAATAAATAAACAAACGTTTCTTGAATTAGAATTGTCACGATTAAAATCTCTCAATTCAATAATTTCTACGCCAGTCAGTGGCTACACAACAATTGAATCCGACGTTGAGCGGATGAGATTAAAAATATGAAATGGACAAATTGAATTTTTGCGAAAGAGGACATAAACTTAGCGACACACTCAGGATTCACTTGACGAACTTTTACGCCACCATTTGTTAATCAAAAAGCATCAAAGCTGAAGACGAAACAGTATTAACAACTAAGAAAGAACGCAAGCGCTCAGACATAGCAAAATTTAATGTAAAATTAGGATGATGATTTTATTCGATGAAAATTGATGATAAAACAAACTCCTCAAAGTACCTCAGGATATTTACAATTATCAAGTGTTCGAGAAAAGCTAAAAATGCAAGCAACATCAAAAGTAATAACAGCAATAATCAAAAAAATGCTCAATAAAGATTGATGTTGATGGCGATTTGTATCATCAGAAGGAGGATCAAAATCACTTTCGTCTTCCAAAGAAATGAAGCGTGATCAAAAGGGAGTATTACATAAACCTTCTAGTAATCGCGCTATTGAAACGCCTAATCAAAAACGGGAATGTGGATGATGATGGTGACGAAAAGATATCGGAGAAAGAGTAATAAAGTTCAAGATAACTCGGCAGTGATCAGTACTACTCGCATAAAAGTTGAAAAAATAATTTTGTCTGGTTTCATAGTATAGCGGTCTTATTTGATAAAGCTGGTCCAATGACTCTAGAATCAAAAGAAAATATCTCAAGGCGAAAAGATGCGCTTAATTTGTTTTTACTGGCGAGTTTTTACTGGCGATTTCCACCGTAAAGAATCACGAGGTCGTGTTATTTTACAGCCAAGCTTTAAAACTTCATATGTTGTGGTCGGGCAAGATCCAGGTTTAAGAAAAATAAAAAGTAAACTTTTAGAGTCGATTAAAACTTCTAAATCAAGAATTTAATACCTCTAAATCCAAAGCTTCTATTACGAAAATTTCGTAAAAATTATTGCAGCTGCTTTATCTACCTCACATAAAGCCGCTGAAATAGTGCACACAATTATGGATAGAAAAATGTCATCAAAATCTCGTGAAAGATATACGAGATAACACGAAGGGAGGGAATAATGAAAGCCTCAAGATGCCAGAATGCATAGATTATTTACAAGAGCGCTGATAAAAGATTTATAGTTCATCTCATATCAAAAGAAATTTTTTTATGTGGAAGCATGAACCGAAGGAAGTAGCTCCACGAAATAGAGGATAAGGATTAAAAATATATTTCAAGTCCCGTGATGATATGTATGACAGGCCTCCAACTCCCATGACTCATACTAATAAGTCGCCGTAATCTATTATGTTACCAACAACCGTAACAATTTCAGGTGCCAACTTCTATTACGTCGCCATCGTCTTTTACAATCGTAACTAGATCTATAGTTAGTTTAGCTACTTTATAGAACCAAGATTTGTTGTTACTGAGATAATAATGCAGGATAAAGATGGATTAGCAAGTGAGATAGGAAGGGTTTTAAACTAGAACGGATAGCCACATGTTGATTACCGGATCTTCTAGAATTGGAAAAACATCATCTGTTCATCTTATTTTCATCTTATTAAGATACTCGAGGGAACCAAGTGGGCGAGCTTAAAGCTAGTGATACTCGAAGCAAAAAAATTAGAGTCTGTTATTAGAGTAGAGAAAAATACGTCGATTACTGGTTTTTTTATACCATTTAACGATTAACGATAAAGCTCCAAGTCGCCGAGATAAATATAAACAGCTCGTTCGCAAGAAAAGAGCATACAAATGTGATACAGAAAAGAAACACATCTTTGATGAATGAAATCGATATTATGTTCGACTGATGATGATGAACTAATTAAATTGACAAAGAAAACAAAAGCAAAGTTATTAAAGCCATATTTGTCAGTCAGATCAATCGTCAAGTTTTGAGTTTGTTATTCTCATGGGAAAATTTACCATGATAGTATAGTTATGATGAAATAAAGTCATTAAGCAAAAAGTATACTTTTAAGATTTACATTCCTGGAAGCTTTTGTAAAAGTTGCTGATGCAATTTCCTACGGAGACTAAGCTGATAAAATAACCATAGATTATAAAGATTAAAGACTTTCTGCCTTTTGGTGATAGTAGCAAATATTTAAATGAGAACTTTGAAGACTGAAGTGGAGAAAGGTTCCATGTGAACAGTAATTGGGACATGGGTTAGTCGATCCTAAGAGATAGGGTAGCTCCGTTTTAAAAGGCGGCATTCGTGTCGCACCTATCGAAAGGGAAGTACGAAAATTTTACATTTCACGTGAATCGTTGTGTTTAAATAATTGATATTTTATGTACTGTAAAACCAAGAACTTTCACAAAAACTATCTAATGATTTTGACTCGACTAAATATTCGAGTTCAGTTGATCTTCGAACAATTTCAGGTTCAGTTATTATTGTTGAAACTTTAACAGTATATCTTTTATTATCAAATGATACTAATTTGCCTCCAAATCCAAAAGATACTCCAACGACCAAAAAAATTTTCTTATTTTTACTCCACAACAAATCGTGAAGAAACCGGGTGAAAGATTGAGAAATTACCTCTATTTAAAACTCGTCTATAATGTATGTCCGAAGAAAAGACGAAATCTTATGCCATTCCACGGATTCCATTCTACTATTGCACCTGCATAATTATGTTTATGGGTATGTTAAAGGAAATTGGACTCATCTAGCCAGGAAAACTTTAAAGATTCATCGTCGATTAAAAGAAATTCAATCACATGCGAACTAAAATTTCCGCTTAGAAGTGAACTACTCTTTAAAAGCTCAACAAGCTGAAGATGTATCATATCATGAAATTTAAAGGTGCTATAAATCTATACTGATATTGTCAATAGTTTGAAGTTTATTTTTACGAAGAATATAAATCAGTTCACGTCCTTTTTAAACATATCAATGATTTCAACTAAGTCCAGCAACCTGATATGGATGATTGAGAAAGTAGTCCCTGATGACGATGATGTAATAGTTTTGGATGATGATTTTTATCGTTATATATCCGTAGGTAAAAGAGGTGACCGAGGAAAAGGCGGTGACAGAAATAGTGCGCATGATGGAGGTTGTGGAAATCATAACGGATGGCCGTTACGGACGCAAATAAGTCGATGATTTGTTAGCAATTTCGTTTGATTTTTATAGTGAGAACGTATTTTTTTCACAAAGCGAATCAAATGATCGAAGATGGAATTGTAGCCCAATGGACTGTCAGGATAAGCAACACAATTAGTTTTAATAAAATTTTTTCACTGCCTCTTGTCTTGAGCAAAGATTATCTACTTCAATATTTAGTATTTTACTTATAACAAAAATATCTCTTTGATTCACAGTTTACTATTTAATTTCCACTGAAAGGTATTTTTTACGTTATAACTATTAGTCTTTTACTTTTTCAATTCAATTACTAACTATTAAAAACACGCTCTTTTTCATGCTTGATATTATGTTACAGATTTGTAAAGGTTTACGCGACGCCTATTTGATATTTGCGTCTTGGGGTCCTAAAAGCTTTATACTGCCTGGAAATTCGTAAAGGATCTACAGATGTAAAATCATCCAGAGTTCGGATTTGAAAAGGTGTCGTCATTTAAAAAAATATTTTAAATCGAAAGACGCGAAAATTTAAATCTCTTTACGCGAACCGAGATCAGATCCTAAATTGTACACAATTGGAAAAATATATTTTCTCAAATCGTGTAAATTAGAGACAATATATTGCTCATTGAAAATGAGTTGATAGCGAACTTAAAGGAATATGCAATACCAGCAACATTAATCAAAAAAGTTAAAAACTGTCTTAATTCTATTACTGAAAATTTATTAAATCATTAACAAAACAAACTCTGACAGCCAAAAAAACTAATTTAATTATGGAGTCATCGTCTGGATCAGCTCACCTGCAACCGGGTGTACTCCAATTTAATTTCATTTGGTGTAATGAGATCGAGAAATGGAATAAAAGAAGCAACACTTCGTGGATCATATTGCTAGGACAAGAGTATAATCCTGAATTCGTAGGATTACCATCTCAATATATTTGCCGAGTAACGTAAAAAAAATACCAAATTTCTCGGCGTAACTAGACGCGCAAGGATCAATTTGCTTAAGTAAATTTCAATTTCAGGCAGAATTAATTAGTGAGAATGTGCCTAAAAGTTCGATTTTTTTTAATTTTTTGCAAAAAGTGCCAAGGGGGACAAGGTTAGGAATTTATCACATGCCAACCGTTCTTCAATTTTATAATTATTCTGGGGACTTTAATATGCGACGCTAGGGTAGGGTTGTACATCGACCACTTGATGTACATCGGACTTGCGATGTATTACCGTGAACATGAACAATATAATAAAAAAATAGCTTGTAAAAGGAGTTGAATACTCAATTAAGGACTATACTGTATAAGTGGGCGGCAATCACCTTTCCTTTATGATGACATGAAGTGAATATTCTAAGCATATTCTTCTCATAGACGGAGGAGATAATGACGATGACAAAAATGAGGCACCGGAACAGAAGAAGACAATAGTAAAGGAACAGGGATATTGATACTTGATAATGATTGTAAAGTTAAATTGAAAATATTAGAATAAATCAAATAAATAAATTAAAATAATGTTTTATTAAAGAATTTAAAACTAAAATTGAACGTTTATTAAACTAAAGAAATATTAAGTTCTGTATTTTCTGTATTTTCTGTATCTTTACCGTTCATTTCATTGTATTTTTTAAGGAGTTTTTTATGTTTAATTCCAACATCTTTAATTTTCTTTAAATAATAATCATCTAAATAATAATCACGTAATAAAGTTTCTAATATTTGAACCCTTTCCTCTAAAGAAGAACCTTCAGGCCTTTTATTAACTTTTTCAACTAATGGAATACCAGCAGATGAAATATATCTTTTTGCAAAATTTCTCTTTAAACTTTTTCTGCAGTTCATGCAAGAAAAAAGATATTTTTGTGCCAAACCCCTTTTTTAATATAAAAAGAAAAGATTATTACATATAAAAATTATCTTAATTATAAAATAAGTAATATATATTTTATTTACCATGGTTCATGTCTTCCCGTTCCAAAAAATAAATAAAAGATTCCTATAAATTGTGTTAATTTTAATAACCAATTCCGTGATTTTGAACATGATTTGTAGCTTACCAGCTATAGCGCCATAGAAACCTCCAAGATTAGATATTAAATCTGTGTCTAATAACATTAAATTTGTATTAGTTTTCTGAATTCCCATTAATACATAGATATATGTGCATATATACTTACAATCATATTTTCTTGTTGTTTCAATTCTAGCTAATTTTGGATCAAAATTCATATGTGGAATAACATTAAGTTGAATTTCATTGAAATTTACTTTTATGGGTAGCTGTTCTAAATGTGAATTTAATTTTAGAAATTCATATGAATAAGATCCAAGACGAAAATTAGGATAATCAGTAATGATCGGGTTATAAGATATAGAATAAGATGCTCCTAGATTAAGTGGAAAATAGTATGTTTCTATTTCTCCTCTATCTGTAATTTTAATATAGTTTTGTTTCTTAAATTAGGTTTGTATATATACCTTTAATGAATTCTTTATAAGGATCAAATCCGCCAAGAAGTAAATATCGAAATAATTCAAATTTTAAAGACAATAAATTATCAGGAATTTCATGAGGTTTACATTTATTATTTGCTTCTTCACTAATATTATTATTGAGATTAGTAAGATTAGTAGTAAAAATATTTAACTGAATATCAAGTTTATCTTCAGAAAGACACTTCGAGCTAAGACACTCCAAACTAATTTGACGGTATATTGTATCATCGTTTATAGTATAGTCAAGATTACTATTATCAAACTTAACGTCATTAATCCTGTTAGAAATTCCGGTACATATACTCATATTAAAACTATAACCTACATTTCCAAAAATATATCATTTATTTATGTTAATATTCAATTCTTTATAAACAAACTTTCTTCTTTTCTCTTACCCGTAATTTTTTTAAACTCAATACCAATGGAAGCTTCTGTGCCAATTTTTTGAAATTGAAAGATTGAATAATATATGATTACTCCGGCGAGTGTAATAGCAAAAAAACCTCGAAAAAATCTAAACCAAACTGGTTCAGTTGATCGATAATCATAAATTGAATTTAAAAAAAACATTTTTTTTATCTTATCGTAAAAATAAATTCGTTTGCTAAAAACGATATGTTTTTATATTGAATTTGAAACTTTCCCAAATATTTATATTTGCAAAAAGGATCCAATGCACTCAAATATTTAAATTAACAAATTTACTCGTGCCAATTGGCATATCTGTGTAACTTTGTTTTACATAACAAAGAAAAAAACTTTGTTTTACATAACAAAGAAAAATAGAGGCTTTATAGTTGTTATTAAATACGCAATACTTGAATAGCATAAGTTTAAAAAAAAAAAAATGGAT
>NQWY01033684.1:0-11344 GCA_019425655.1 Rhizophagus prolifer | reverse complement strand
TTTTTTTTTTTATATTTATTAGAAAACATTATTTCAAAAAAATAAAATTGCGACCTATTTAAAAAAAATATCAAAATTTTGTGGTTTATTAAAAAATATTAACTTATTAAGTTAACTATTTCTTATATGCATTAATGACCAAAAAAGAATAACAAATAACAATTATTAGTAATCAAAATGGTCCCCATAATTTTTGAATAATAAATAGAAATAAACAATTAATCAATTATTAAAAAAATTTACATTAGTAGTCTGTTACGAAATAGATTAAACTTTAGTCTATATTTTATTTTACCCAATTTCAACAAGTATCCCGGCATTAATCGCATTATTTATTTTTTGTGTAATAATCATTATAATACTATAAGTAGTCGTAAACTTGATTGTATTTTTTCAAGAAAATTCCAAATTTCCGATCTTTTTTTTTTTTTATTTGTTTACATTTCATGAGTGCGGAGTTTTCTCACCGATGAAAGAGTTTATTTCCTTTTTAAGAATCATTAATTTTTACAAAAATTAAAATATCCAAATCTGTTAAGGGTTTCACGTTCCATTAATTATAATAAGAAGTTAAGAATATTCCAAATTTTAATTTAGAAAAAAATTTTATTCATTGTATCATTGTACAAAGTACTATGTTTAAACATTCATTTACGAGCGTAGGCGTCAAAGCTTTAAAAGAAAATTAATTTGGACGATTATTTTCCTATTAAGGATAAACACAATTCACATTGAGATTGTCATTCAATTTTCGTCGATCAATTTATTAGAATATAAAAGAATACGCTAATAACGTCCAACTCACACGACTAACTTTAATGTAAAAATAAATTAAAATATGTCAGATAACACCTTAAAAGATTCAAATCATTATATTGATTGGCTAGAAAGGTCAATTGACGATGAACATATAAAATATTATGAATATTCAGACTTCAAAAATATTCGACCAATAGGAAATGGCTCTTATGGAAATGTCAATCGTGCTAATTGGAGAAATGTAGATTATTTCGTCGCTTTAAAATCTTTTAGTAATGATAAACAAACTCTTGAAGAAATTGTAAAAGAAGTAATTATTTTAAAATTTTTGATTAGTAAAAGTATTTAAAATTTATAATAATCATATTTTTTATAATACGTCGCAGTTAAAGCTACACAGAAGTGTTGATGGTCACGCGAACATAATACGATTATATGGAATCACAAAAGTAGAAACCAGTAAGTTTTAAATATATGACGAATTTTAATATATTTTTCTTATAAAATATTTTATTGTTTAGCAGATACAAATCAACAGATAAACAATTATTCACTAGTCTTGGAATATGCCAACGGCGGTACACTAAATACTTATTTAGGTAAAAATTTTAATGATCTGGACTGGAATAATAAATTTCGTTTGGCGTTACAACTGGCAGATGCCGTAGGATTTTTACATGTTAATGATATTGTCCATCGTGATTTGGTAAATATTTAAAATCATTATTGCCAATAATTGATTTTAATGTAAAACATGTTAAAAACAATCAATGAAATTTTTTTGTACAAATTAGCATGCAGGAAATATACTTATACACCAGGATAATATTAAGTTAGCAGACTTTGGGTTATCAAAAAAAGTTACTGAAGAATCAAGTATCACATCGAAAATACGTGGTGTGGTACCCTACGTGGATCCAAAAAAACTCTGTGATAAAAATTATAAATTAAATAAAAATTCTGATGTGTATAGCGTTGGAGTTTTGTTGTGGCAAATTTCAAGTGGGCATAAACCGTTTTCTGATGAAGGTATTGAACATGATGTTAGCTTTAATTTATCCTTAATAAAAGGTAAACGGGAAAAAATTATTGATGGAACTCCTGTCAAATATAGCAACTTATATACAGGTAATAAATTAATACTGTAATTGATAATATGTTATAAACATTCAGTAATAGATATTAATTTTATTCATTGATCGGTTAGAATGTTGGAAATTTGAACCAAATGAACGTCCAAATATGCAAGAAGTTATTTTAATACTTAGAACACTCATTTCTCCTGAAATTCTTATTTGTGGTATCAATGAAGACAACCAAAGTTCTTATTCATCAGAAAAATACGAACCAATTTCAAAATCAAGCAAAGTAACCGTGGATATAAATGATGATCTAAATTTTAACAATAGTTTAATATTAAACACATCAAATATTGCATCGTTAAATACTTATTCATCAGAAAAATACGAACCAATTTCAAAATCAAGTAGAATGACCGTGAATATAATTAACGAACTAAATATTGACAACAGCTTATTACTGAATACTATGTCAAATATTGCATTGTTAGAAACTAGTGTATATGAAAGTAACTTCAGTTCACAAAATCATATAGATATTGTAGAGGTTAAAAGTAGTTCATCAAGCATATCGGACACAATAGACCAAATATCAATAGATATGAACGATAAAATATCTGGTGCGATGGCTGATGGGTTAATTGATTATATAATTATGAAACACGATAGAGGAATTTCTTTTGACGATCAAATTCAATTACTAATTATTAAAAAAATATTACAACCCGAACAAAATTTTAATAATCTCATAAATTCTTTTAATCGAGTTCAACAAATATTTACTAAAAAGATATTGCAATCAAGTCAAAATTTTTATAATCTCATGGACTGGTTATCAAATAATAAAGATGAATCAAAATATGGCTGGCTTCTTGGATTATTTTATTATTATAACATTGGTGTAGATGAAAAAGAAGAAAATAGCATTATATCATTTGAACTGTTCTCAAAAGCGGCGGATGATAATTATTTGATTGCACAAGTTTATCTTGCTAAATGTTATTATGACGGGTATGGAACAACTGTGGATCATTCTTTGGCTTTTAATTACTATCAAAAGGCAGCAGAAAACGGGAGTGCTATTGGGCAATTTTATTTAGGAAATTTTTATGATTCCATAAATAATGATAAGGAATCAGTTAATTGGTATGAAAAAGCAGCTATAAGTGGTAATGCAAGTGCAAAGCTTTATCTTGCAAATTGCTATAGGTTAGGAAAAGGAATTGAAAAAAATGAAAATGAAGCATTTAAATATTACAAAAATCTAGCTAATAAAGAAATTTCTGATGCTCAATTACAACTTGGTGATTGTTTTTATAATGGAATTGGAACCAAATTGGATAAATTACAGGCAAAATATTGGTATGAAAAAGCAGCAAATAACGGAAATATAATTGCAAAAAATAATATTGAAAATTATTTTGGTAAAAAAATAAGATTCGAAATAGCCAAACATAAGAAAAGTAGGCTTTATAAAACATTATTTTCAAAAAGATTAAGTCAACTCGGATTATACTGTATTGGTAAAATATTATTAAAGACGAATTATGAAAAATCATTTTATTATTTGCAAAGAGCAGCAGCAGATGGTTGTAAATTTGCACAATTTAGTTTAGGTGGATGTTATCAATTAGGATATGGTATTAGAAAAGATATAAGAAGAGCATTTGAATTATATAAAAAATCCGCTGAACAAGAATACATAAATGCACAATCTCAACTTATTTATTATTATGGATATGGATTTGGGACTGAAACTAATAGAGTAAAAGCGTTTGAGTTAGTTAAAATAGTAGCTGAAAAAGGATATAAACATGCACAATATTTGTTAGGTTTACATTACAGTACCGGAGAAGGAGTTGATAAAGATGAGATAAAGGCATTTTAATGAAAGTACAAAGTGTTTATATAATGAGATTGATAAACAGAAAGATTTTGAGTATTTTAAGATATCAATGAAATATGTGAAACCAAATTCGCAATTTCAACTTGGATATTGTTATTATGAAGGAGTTGGAACTGAACCTAATATAAAAAAAGCAATTGAGTTATTTAAAATAGCAGCTGAGAAAGGGCATAATATTGCACAAAATGCATTGGGGTATTGTTATAATAATGGTGAAGGAATAGAGAAAGATTTAAATCAAGCTATTTATTGGTATAGCAAAGCAGCAGATAGTGGATATGACAAAGCACAATGTAATTTAGGCATATCTTATGAAGATGGAGATGGAGTTGAGAAAGATGAAAGAAAAGCATTTGAATATTATGAAAAATCAGCAGAACAAGGATATATAAATGCTCAATTTAAACTTGGTTTTTGTTATTCTGAAGGAATTGGAACGGAAATTAATAAAATAAAAGCATTTGACTTATATAAAGAAGCAGCAGAAAAAGGTAATAATTTGGCACAAAATAATTTAGGATACTTATATGATAATGGTGAAGGCACGAAAGAAGACTTAAAGCAAGCTGTTTATTGGTATAGTAAAGCAGCAGAAGGTGGAAATGAAATTGCACAATATAATTTAGAGAGACATTATCAAATTACAATTACAAAAAATGAAGCTGGAGAATTTAAAAAATCAGCTGAACAAGAATATTTAGATATCCAATTTAAACTTGGATTTTGTTATTTTAATAAAATTGGAATTGCATACAATAAAACAAAAATAAGCTCTGGACATCAAATAGCACAATATAACTTAGGCCAATGTTATATTTATAATGAAAAAGGAATTGAAAAAAATGAAAAAAAAGCATTTGAATATTACAAGAAATCAGCAGATCAAGGTTATTTAAATGCTCAATTTCAACTTGGATATTGTTATGATAAAGGAATTGGGACAAAAGCTAATAAAACAAAAGCATTTGAATTTTATAAAATGGCAGCTGATAAAGAACATAGTATTGCACAATCTAATTTAGGATTATTATATGAAATTGGTGGAGGTACAGAAATGAATTTAGAAAAGGCTAGTTACTGGTATAACAAAGCAGCAGAAGGTGGAAATGAAGTTGCACAATATAATTTAGGCAGATGTTACCAAGATGGAAAAGGAGTTGAGAAAGATGAAAGAAAAGCATTTGAATATTACAAGAAATCAGCAGATCAAGGTTATTTAGATGCTCAATGTCAATTTGGATATTGTTATGATAAAGGAATTGGGACAAAAGCTGATAAAACAAAAGCATTTGAATTTTATAAAATAGCAGCTGATAAAGAACATAGTATTGCACAATCTAATTTAGGTATATTATATGAAATTGGTGAAGGTACAGAAATGAATTTAGAAAAGGCTAGTTACTGGTATAACAAAGCAGCAGAAGGTGGAAATGAAGTTGCGCAATATATCTTAGGGAAATGTTATTTATGTGGAACAGGAGTTGAAAAAGATGAAAAAAAAGCATTTGAATATTACAAGAAATCAGCAGATCAAGGTTATTTAGATGCTCAATGTCAATTTGGATATTGTTATGATAAAGGAATTGGGACAAAAGCTGATAAAACAAAAGCATTTGAATTTTATAAAATAGCAGCTGATAAAGAACATAGTATTGCACAATCTAATTTAGGTATATTATATGAAATTGGTGAAGGTACAGAAATGAATTTAGAAAAGGCTAGTTACTGGTATAACAAAGCAGCAGAAGGTGGAAATGAAGTTGCACAATATATCTTAGGGAAATGTTATTTATGTGGAACAGGAGTTGAAAAAGATGAAAAAAAAGCATTTGAATATTACAAGAAATCAGCAGATCAAGGATATTCAGATGCACAATTACAACTTGGATATTGTTATGATGAAGGAGTTGGAACAGAAATTAACAAAACAAGTGCATTTGAATATTACAAGAAATCAGCAGATCAAGGATATTTAGATGCTCAATTTCAACTTGGATATTGTTATTCTAAAGGAATTGGAACAGAAATTAATAAGATAAAAGCATTTGAATTTTATAAGATAGCAGCTGATAAAGAACATAGTATTGCACAATCTAATTTAGGAATATTATATGAAAATGGTGAAGGTACAGAAATGAATTTAGAAAAAGCTAGTTACTGGTATAGCAAAGCAGCAGAAGGTGGAAATGAAGTTGCTCATTATAATTTAGGCAGATGTTATCAAGATGGAAAAGGAGTTGAGAAAGATGAAAGAAAAGCATTTGAATTTTATAAAATAGCAGCTGATAAAGAACATACTATTGCACAATTTAATTTAGGATTATTATATGAAATTGGTGGAGGTACAGAAATGAATTTAGAAAAGGCTATTTACTGGTATAGCAAAGCAGCAGAAGGTGGAAATGAAGATGCACAATATATCTTAGGGCAATGTTATTTATATGGAACAGGAGTTGAAAAAGATGAAAAAAAAGCATTTGAATATTACAAGAAATCAGCAGATCAAGGATATTTAGATGCTCAATTTCAACTTGGATATTGTTATTTTAAAGGAATTGGAATAGAAATTAATAAGATAAAAGCATTTGAATTTTATAAGATAGCAGCTGATAAAGAACATACTATTGCACAATTTAATTTAGGATTATTATATGAAAATTGGTGGAGGTACAGAAATGAATTTAGAAAAGGCTATTTACTGGTATAGCAAAGCAGCAGAAGGTGGAAATGAAGATGCACAATATATCTTAGGGCAATGTTATTTATATGGAACAGGAGTTGAAAAAGATGAAAAAAAAGCATTTGAATATTACAAGAAATCAGCAGATCAAGGATATTTAGATGCTCAATTTCAACTTGGATATTGTTATGATGAAGGAGTTGGAACAGAAATTGACAAAATAAGTGCATTTGAATATTACAAGAAATCAGCAGATCAAGGATATTTAGATGCTCAATTTCAACTTGGATATTGTTATTTTAAAGGAATTGGAACAGAAATTAATAAGATAAAAGCATTTGAATTTTATAAAATAGCAGCTGATAAAGAACATAGTATTGCACAATTTAATTTAGGATTATTATATGAAATTGGTAAAGGTACAGAAATGAATTTAGAAAAAGCTATTTACTGGTATAGCAAAGCAGCAGAAGGTGGAAGTGAAGATGCACAATATATCTTAGGGCAATGTTATTTATGTGGAACGGGAGTTGAAAAAGATGAAAAAAAAGCATTTGAATATTACATAAAATCTGCAGATCAAGGATATTCAGATGCACAATTACAACTTGGATATTGTTATGATGAAGGAATTGGAACAGAAATTAACAAAATAAGTGCATTTGAATATTACAAGAAATCAGCAGATCAAGGATATTTAGATGCTCAATTTCAACTTGGATATTGTTATTCTAAAGGAATTGGAATAGAAATTAATAAGATAAAAGCATTTGAATTTTATAAAATAGCAGCTGATAAAGAACATAGTATTGCACAATTTAATTTAGGATTATTATATGAAATTGGTAAAGGTACAGAAATGAATTTAGAAAAAGCTATTTACTGGTATAGCAAAGCAGCAGAAGGTGGAAGTGAAGATGCACAATATATCTTAGGGCAATGTTATTTATGTGGAACGGGAGTTGAAAAAGATGAAAAAAAAGCATTTGAATATTACATAAAATCTGCAGATCAAGGATATTCAGATGCACAATTACAACTTGGATATTGTTATGATGAAGGAATTGGAACAGAAATTAACAAAATAAGTGCATTTGAATATTACAAGAAATCAGCAGATCAAGGATATTTAGATGCTCAATTTCAACTTGGATATTGTTATTCTAAAGGAATTGGAATAGAAATTAATAAGATAAAAGCATTTGAATTTTATAAAATAGCAGCTGATAAAGAACATAGTATTGCACAATTTAATTTAGGATTATTATATGAAATTGGTGGAGGTACAGAAATGAATTTAGAAAAGGCTATTTACTGGTATAGCAAAGCAGCAGAAGGTGGAAATGAAGTTGCACAATATAACTTAGGGCAATGTTATTTATGTGGAACAGGAGTTGAAAAAGATGAAAAAAAAGCATTTGAATATTACAAAAAATCTGCAGATCAAGGATGTTTAGAAGCTCAATTTCAACTTGGATATTGTTATTATGAAGGAATTGGAACAGAAATTAATAAGATTAAAGCATTTGAACATTATAAGAAATCTGCAGATCAAGGATATTTAGAAGCTCAATTTGAACTTGGACATTATTATGATAAAGGAATTGGAACAGAAATTAATAAGATAAAAGCATTTGAATATTATAAGATAGCAGCTGATAAAGAACATTATATTGCACAAAATAATTTAGGATTATTATATGAAAATGGAGAAGGTACAGGAATGAATTTAGAAAAAGCTATTTACTGGTATAACAAAGCGGCAGAGGGTGGAGATTGTAAAGTTGCACAGTATAATCTAGGGCAATGTTATAGATATAGTAAAGGTGTTATAAAGGATGAGAAAAAAGCATTTGATTATTACAAGAAATCAGCAGTTCAAGGATATTTAGATGCTCAATTTCAACTTGGATATTGTTATGATAAAGGAATTGGAACAGTAATTAATAAGATAAAAGCATTTGAATTTTATAAGATGGCAGCTGTAAAGGATAATGGAAATGCACAAAATAATCTTGGATATCTATATATGAAAGGTGAAGTTCCTGAAAAGGATTCAAAAGAAGCTGTATATTGGCTTCAAAAAGCAGCACAAAGTGGATGTAAATGTGCATATGACAACCTAGCTATATGTTATGAATTAGGAATAGGAACAGATAAAGATAAAATAAAAGCATTTGAATTATATGAAAAATCGGCAGAAAAAGGATACATCAATGCAAAATTTCATCTCGGATATTGCTATGTAGCTGGAATTGGAACAAGTATAAATAAGAAAAAAGGGTTTGAATTTTATAATGAAGCAGCTAAAATAGGTAATGGTAAGGTGCTAAACCATTATAAATCAGTATATGAAAATGAAGAAGAAATACTAAAAGATTTAAATGAAATTAATTATTGGTATCAAAGATCAGCGGAAAACGATAATAAAATGGCGCTATATAAATTGGGAGAGATTTATGAATTAGGAAAAGGTGTAAATATAAATAAAGCTAGAGCATTCGATTATTATGAACAGGCAGCTGAAAGGGGATGTATAAATGGGAAATGTAAAGTTGGAAATTATTTTTTTCATGGAATTATAGTTGACATTGATAGAGAAAAAGCGTATAATTTATATAAAGAAGCAGCCAAAGGAGGAAATTGTGACGCAAAAAAATGTCTTGCATTATTTTACAAACAAGATGAAGTACAACAATGCTTGAATAATGATGAACGATGAAATGTTTAGTGGCTAAAAGAATCTAGAAATTCTTTAAAACAAGAATAATTTAAAGACAAACATACTAAGTAAATTAATTTATTTGTCTATCATT
This sequence comes from Rhizophagus prolifer, assembly GCA_019425655.1. NCBI lineage: Eukaryota > Fungi > Glomeromycota > Glomeromycetes > Glomerales > Glomeraceae > Rhizophagus > Rhizophagus prolifer. Next base: position 2,104 of record NQWY01033684.1, on the reverse strand, counting down.
TTTGTCTAAAGAACGTTCTTCAAATTTACTAAAAAATTAAATATTTAAATGAATCATATTTAAATTTTTATTTACATATTTATATTTTTGTATTATATTTAATAAAATTTATTCTTTTAGTATAATGATACTTTAATGTAGAATTCATTATTTTTACTTAAATTTCTCTCTTCCTGTCCAGAATAAAAAAATTTTTTTGATGACCGTATAATGTTAAATCGTGCAGAGTATTCGACAATTGGATCAATAAAAAGTAGCGCAAAGATAATTTCTAAACTGAAAATTTTTAAAATATTAATTCTAATTACAGCAGCGATGATAACTGAAATTATTTAATATTTTTTTTTAATTAACTAGCGTTTTTATAAAGCCGTGATTAAAAAAAGTCTTGTTTATGAAATTGGTATACGACAATTTGCATTGGTCTTTTAAACTCGTTTTTGCGTTTAAAATATCATATTTTTTGTAATGTCTTTAATGATAATTATATAAGAAACACGAAATTTTTATCTTTTAATAGAAGAAACTTTTTCACTTGTAAAATATAAATATATAAATGTATTTTTTTTCACCGGTCTGATGTTTGAATATTTAATGAGAAATTATAAAAAAAATGAATACTAAAGGAATTAATTGGTCTCTTTGATAAAAAAAGAACTCCGAAAATTAGGTATTCTTTCAATTGCAGTAAAGATTTTACCGCAGTATTATAAAATTTGTGAATAGAAGATATTTTATTGTTATGTTACAATAGTATTAATTATCCTTTTTTCTGGGTTTTTGATACGAACTTTAAGAAATTTCCTGAAAGTAACTAAAAGACTTTAATTATTAACCAAAATTTCAATTTATGTATAATTTTCATTCAAAAGTTAGAAGATTTTGGCATCTTCTAATGATAAAATATTATTATACCACCGCGATAAAGTGAATGATTATAAAATTAAGTAGTTTTATTAATAATTGTAAATTCAATAAAATGAGATTACATTTAGGCAAAAACAAAAATATAAGCGTTAAATCATTTTAAAATTTGACGTGCTTACAAGAACTAAAAATTCATTTTGTCGTTTAAACACGTGAAAAACACCCCATATTATTTGGTTGAACGATAATTAAAAATTATTATTAATAAGAAAAACATGGTACATAAAACAATTAGAAGATAAATAGAATAATTAGAAGTAAATAAATATTCTTACACCAATAACACCAATACTCCGATACATGCGAGCTAACCATTTTTTTCTTCCACACAATATGATCTACAATAGCTATTGTAGAATGCCACATTGTAGAAAACGATATATTATTTGATATTTACTGTGCGACTGCGCGTAAACAATGATATCACATTTATTATTTATTGAAACTCGAGCAATTGTGAACATGTTTATTTCCTATATTTAGATTCTGTTAGATTTTTTATTTACCAATGATTTTACTAGCAATTTTACAAGTTAAACGGAAAATAACGGATAATAATAATGATATTATGATTTTTTTATCGAATATTCTAATAGTTTATGATAATTATTTATTATATCGTACACAATAAATAAATCAACCGATTTTACGAAGAAATAATATAGAAAATTTACTTTGCGCTTGTTTGTGTTTATGAAAATAAAGAACATATATATCTAACAATGCTTAGTATGTTTGTGAAAATAAAGAATGAAACTTACGAATAAAAAAAAATTAACACGAAAAATATAGAACTCATAAAAAATAAGCATATACGTATATAAATAATTTCTTAAATTCTTAATTTACAGTATTACTACTTAATTAATTTGATCACATAGATTAATATAACCCTCCTTATTATTTCGGGTCGCAGTTTTCCACAATTCGCCAGCGACCTTGTTGATGGCTAACCTACTATACGCACTTGTTTGATGTATGATAAGAAGTTTAAATAAGCCATAACCAGTTATACGCCGTTTTCCCCGAGATTTTTTTTGTTTAAATCGTGTGACTATAACTCTAGGGATGGTGTTTGGAGCGGGGAACAGAGGAGGTCCGTTTGCAATCTCTTGGTTGAGCGCTCCAACTTCTTCATTAATATTCATCTCGTATCGTTGTATTATTATAATTTTTC
>NQWY01033659.1:0-26110 GCA_019425655.1 Rhizophagus prolifer | reverse complement strand
CTTTAAATTATGTAGCGTATTGCCTTCACCATCGTCAAAAGCCATATAACAAATACCTTTTTTCGTGGAAGCAACCAGCAGGTTTCCAAACGGACTTTCTGCAAAGCTATAATTAATAAAAAGACTTTTACCACCGTTTCTGTATTCCGCAGGTGTCATTCCTTCAATGTTAATAAACAAATCATGCAACCGTCCTGTACCGGAAAGTCCTGTTTCAAAAGCAGCATCAAAAAGCGTTGCCTGCTGGTCGGTCAGTAATCTTTTGGCGTGTTCGATACTGATGTACTGAAGAAATTTTTTTGGTGTCGTTCCTGCCCAATCGCTAAACAATCGCTGAAAATGATACGGGCTTAGATGTACCTGCTCTGCAACTTCGTCCAGACTTGGTTGTGTTTTGAAATTGGTTTTAATATAATCTATTGCTTCAGCAATTCTTTGGTAATTGATTTGTTTTTGTTGATCCATAGTTCTGTTTTATTTGTCAAATGTCAGAACAATATCGCTGTAAAACAATCCGAAACTTGCTGAATGTTGTTTTTCTTTTGACGATTATTTAAACTCATTCAATTTTCCTCAGAGTATGAAGCATGGATTTTTTAGTACTAATGTTCATTTGAAAACCAAATATTCAATTTAGCACTGAACCCGCCATTTTGTCAAACTGTTGTTGTATGCCGTTATTTTTAGAAGTACACAGCTTTAAATATTGCTAATAGTGCTCTTCTCCTAAAATATCTCCACTAATCATATAGTTGTCCGTCAATTTAAAAACCTCCATAAATTCACTTTCTTTGATATCTTCATCTGAACAAGTTTTCATTACTAACTTGGTTTTTAACCATTTTAATATCTTTTCCTTTAAGTGTTCTCAGTTTCCAATATTTATTAACGATTTAATTGTCATTTTCACGGATAAAAATGGATTTACCTTCTTTTATCGTTTCCAATATTTTAATATCCTTAATTTCCATTGGTTTTACATTTAATGGATTTTTGTCTAAAATCACAAAATCTGCTAATTTACCTTTGGTTAATGTGCCTTTTAAATTTTCCTCATAAAATTCATAAGCTGAGTTAATTGTTATCGCCTTGATAGCTTGATATGGCGAAACTCTTTCGGCTGCTCCAATTGTTGCGCCCGAACGAGAAACTCTGTTTACCGCTGTCCAAATGGTAAATATTGGGTCGATTGGTGTAACAGTAGCATCTGAATGGTTGGTTGGTTTGAGTCCTAATTTTATTGAACTTGCCAATGGACTTAAAAAGTATGCTCTTTCTTTACCTAAATTTTTTACGTGAACATCTCCCCAAAAATAAGCGTGATTTGTAAAAAATGAAGGTTCCATATTGTATTTTTTGAATGTAACAAGTTGGTCTGGCCTTGCAAACTGCGCGTGAATAATAATCGTTCTTCTGTCTTTATCCAATGGTTGATTTAATTTTTTACAAGCGTTTTCGTGAGCTGAAATAATCATATCAACTGTCGCATCTCCATTTAGTATTTCTGTCTGTCATTCCATCTTGCGCAGTAGTTATTCCATTTGAAGCATAATACTCTTGTGTAGTTTCAAAAAATTCTGCTTGCTTGGATGCTGATTTTTCTAACATTAACTGTACAAATGGATACATAGCCGTTTCTTGAACCAATCCAGTCGGGTCTTGTGTGTTTGGGAAACGCTGTATGTTTCCACCTTCGGGATTTTTCGTTTCGGCATTTACTTTTAATTCTTTTAATGCTAGTGAATTTGCAACACCCATATGGCCGCTTGTGTGCTGTAAATAAACTGGATTGTTTAGCAATACTTTGTCAATGTCCTTTTTAGTTGGATGACGTTTTTCTGCTAATTCTCCGTCATCATAACCCCACCCAAAGATCCATTCTCCGTCAGGGATATTTTTTTCTTCTTTATATTTTTTCAGTTCGGCTAAAATATCATCAATATTCTCGACTGTACCTACTGGTTTAGGGTTTAAATCCACCTGTCCCATTGTATTAGAAACCATACCGAAATGACTGTGAGGGTCAATAAATCCAGGCAATAGCGTTTTCCCTTTCAAGTCGATCCTGTTCAAATTAGAAAATTGTTTTTCTGCTTTTTTTAATGTTCCCACAAACGCAATTTTTCCGTCTTGTTCAACTATTGCTTCGGCATACATTGGCTCTTCGGTGTCCATTGTAATAATATTGCCATTGAAATATAAATTTGCGGCTTGAGTTTCATTTTGACTATGTTTACTACTGTTTGCACAACCTAATAGTAACAATACAGCTAAAAAGGATATTACATTTTTATTTATCATACCTGAATTTTTTTATTAAGACAATAAACCATCATAACCCCAAATTAATGTTCCTACTAAACCTGTAAGCCCAGAGATGATATATATAGTTTCATGTAGTGGGTTTTTATGTTTCTGGATTTCTCTTTTATTCCTGTTCCGGAATTGAACAAATTATCCATTTCTTCTTTTCTCAAATTGGATAACATAAATTGAACAACTGCCAAAACGAAAGTTAGAATAGCATCAGACTGTGAAAACCGATTTTCAATAGACTTAATAGTTGCAAAAGTAGAGCCTATGCAAAAAAGTATTCCAAATGACAAGAGTAGAATTGGAAGTCTGTATTTTTTCTTTTCTAACATATATTATTCGTTTTTTCAATAAAATGTATAATGTTTGTTAGTTACCATAATTTTTATATTTATAATGACAGCTAACGTTCCGGCACTTGGCGAGGTTGCGAGCTTCGGAACAGATTATTTTCTATTAAAGATAAAGTTTCTTGCGAGAAATAAACGTGAATTTACTATAAAATTCGCAGTCTTGCCAAACGCCTGCTAGCAGAAGTTGTTTATGTTTTTTAATATTCCGTCAGTAATATATTTTTCAGTTCCTTTATAATAATAGCCAAAATTTAGATAATCATTAAAACTTCCAGTATCTTCTTTACCATTAGAAAAATAATATTCAAAAAATTTACTTGGCTTAAACTCGAACTCATTTTTTAATTCTGCAAGTATAAAAGTTCACATCATTTTGATTTTTATATCCATAATATGAACCTTTCCGTTCAGCGTCAAATAATCTGCATAACGTCTCTCCAAAATAAGCAGTTAATTCAGCTTCTAAGCTTTTCTCTTTCGTCAAGATTTCTTGGAAATTATCTTAATAGTGCAGGAATGGCACTTCAGCCTGCCAGCTGATACTAAGTGGTTATTGGTAATCGCCGTTATCACCTTTGACTCTAATAAAAAACGACTCTCAAAAACAGAAAAAACTGCTGGCATCTACTTCTTCGCAAAATCCATCAACAACTAAAAACTAACAGAAATTTCATCTTTTATAAAATGGTTTGAAAAATTCCCTTCCTTTGGAGGGTACCGCCAGGATGGGATGGTTAAAACTTTAATACTAATTAACAAAATCTTTATCTGATGTATCGATTAATTTCTCTATCTTGGTAAAGGTATTATAAATGATAACAAAGACGTCGGTTCAGCCATATTCTTTATTTTCCGATTTCGATATATATCTTTTCCGTTCGGGAAAACATACCAGGCTTTACGAAAAATTTGGCTCACACAAGGTGGAAGTTGATGGCGTTTCCGGTGTATATTTTGCCGTTTGGGCGCCTAATGCAACAGAAGTTTCTGTGATGGGAAATTTCAACAATTGGAATTCTTTTTCGCACCATTTGGCAGGCCGCTGGGATCAATCCGGTATTTGGGAAGGCTTTATTCCAGACTTGGATTTTGGTGAAGTTTACAAATACGGAATTAGAACAACTGAAGGGATTTTGTTGGAAAAAGCCGACCCGTACGGACTTTGTTTCGAAAATGCTTTGCAGGCTGGTTCTGCAGTTTGTACGACCTGGTATGAGTGGCAGGACAAAGACTGGATGGAAAAACGCTGGCGATACAACAGCCTGGAATCACCCATTTCTGTTTACGAGATGCATCTCGGTTCCTGGATGCGCGATCCTGGAAATCCGGATAGATTCCTGAGCTATGGTGAGATTGCCGATAAATTAGTTCCTTATCTCAAAGCAATGAATTTTACACATGTAGAATTTATGCCGGTGATGGAATATCCATATGATCCAAGCTGGGGTTATCAGATTACAGGTTTCTATGCAGCGACTTCACGGTTCGGTGGCCCGCAGGAATTGATGTACTTGATTTCCGAAGTTCATAAAAATAATATCGGTGTTTTTCTGGATTGGGTGCCTTCCCATTTTCCAGGTGATGCTAATGGACTTCATCGTTTTGACGGCTCTTTTTTATACGAACACGAAGATCCGAGAAAAGGTTTTCATCCGGATTGGAAATCCTATATTTTTAATTACGGAAGACCTGAAGTCAAGTCATTTCTGATTTCAAATGCAATATTTTGGTTAGATCGTTATCACGCTGATGGTTTGCGTGTGGATGCAGTAACATCAATGCTTCATCTCGATTATTCCAGAAACGAAGGCGAGTGGGAACCGAACATTTATGGTGGCAATGTCAATCTGGAAGCCAAGCAATTTTTGCAGGATTTTAATGTTGCGGTTTACAAAGAATTTCCCGATGTTCAGACGATTGCAGAAGAAAGTTCCGACTTTCCAAAATTAACCAAACCTGTACACGATGACGGAATCGGTTTCGGAATGAAATGGATGATGGGATGGATGCATGATACTTTAGATTATTTCAAAGAAGACCCCATCAATAGAAAATACCATCACAACAAAATCACTTTTACGAGCACGTATATGTATAATGAAAATTACATGATGCCGTTGTCTCATGATGAGGTGGTGCATGGAAAAAGCAGCTTGATCTACAAAATGCCGGGCGACGAATGGCAGAAGTTTGCCAATCTCCGAGCGATGTATGTCTATATGTTTACGAATCCGGGAGCGAAATTATTGTTTATGGGCGATGAATTTGCCCAGACCACGGAATGGAATTTCAAAAGCTCGCTGGACTGGCATCTGCTTCAATATCCTGTTCACAAAAACCTTCAGGATTTTGTCAAAGATCTGAATCTGTTGTATAAAACACATCCGTCTTTATATGAGCTTCAATTCTCGCCGTATGGCTATGAATGGATTGACGGTGATGACCGAGACAACTCGATTTTTGTTTACCTTAGAAAAAGCAAACATGATAAAGAAGTTTTGATGACTGTCCTGAATCTTACACCAAGAAGTTTTGATTACAGAATAGGTATTGATGAAAATACAGACTGGAAAATCATTCTGAATTCCGATGATGAGAAATATAGCGGAAGCGGAGTAGAAGCTGTTATTTCTCAGAGGCTGGATGAGGGCTGGAATAACAGGAAGAACTCAATTATTCTTAGATTACCGCCTTTGTCGGGATTGGTTTTGAAACAAAGTAAATTAATCAAGAAGTCAAATATTGCAGGTTTCTTGTTCACCTCTCTATGGAGTGTTATCCTGTCGCAAAAGTTGGAGGTATCAAAACAAAATGGGTCTGGATGCGAAGGTGGTAATGCCTTGGTACAACAAACCGTTTTTCTACAACCACGACTTTGAAGTTGTGTTCGATGGCTTTATTCATCAGTCGTTTCATATGTATCAGGTTCAGGTTTATAAAGAGAAAAGCAACGTTTTGGGATTCGAATTGTATCTCGTTAAGATCCCGGGGTTATTGGATAGGGAAAATGTTTATGGCTATTGGGATGAGAGTGAGCAGTTTATCGCATTCCAGCACGGTGTTTTGCATTGGCTGAGTGCAATGCAGATTCGTCCGGATATTTTACATTGCCATGATTATCATACCGGGCTGGTTCCTTTTATGATAGAATATTGTTATGAATTCGGATTTCTGAAAGGCGTGAAAACTATTGGGACCATTCATAACGGTGAATATCAGGGAAGTATGGATTGGCAGATGTCAAGTTTTCTTCCACATTTTGAAGGCTGGAAATGGGGACTTCTTGATTGGAATGGTAGAATCAATCCAATGGCTACAATGATCAAGACCTGCAATGCATTCAATGCGGTTTCTGGCGGTTATCTGGAAGAATTATTCTACAGTTTTCAGGGATTGGAGCCATTGATGAATCAGGAGCGGCAAAAAGCTTTCGGGATTATCAATGGTATTGATACCGAAGTTTGGGACCCGCAAACGGACGATATGTTGAAATTTAATTATAATAAAGATTACTCGGAAGAAGGAAAATGGGAGAATAAAAAAGTGATCTGTGCAGAATACGGACTCAATCCCAACCTTCCGCTGTTCGGATTTATAGGACGTTTTGCCGGAGAAAAAGGGGCTGATCTTTTGCCGGACATTGTTGAGAAAAGCATCCAGGAAACCAATGGTTCTTTGAATCTGATTGTGCTCGGTTCTGGAAACCAACATATTGAAAACAGATTGAAGGAATTAAAATATAGATTCAATATTAATTTTGCGCTGGATTTAGGCTATAAAGAATATTTGTCGCATCAGATTTATGCCTCAGCAGATTTCTTGCTCATGCCAAGCCGGGTCGAGCCTTGCGGACTGAACCAGATGTATTCTATGCGATACGGAACGGTTCCCATTGTAAGATATACGGGAGGCTTACGGGATACGGTTCAAGATATTTCAACAGGTGGAAGTGGACTTAACTTTACCACTGCTGGTGCAGATGACGCCGTTCACGCAATTAAAAGAGCTTTGCATATCTACAGCCAGAAAGACCTTATGAAAGGTTTGATTTACAGCAATATGTCGTTTGACTTCTCTTGGGAAAAATCGGCTAAGAACTATTTGGAAATGTATAATTATTAATTCATAATTTAATAAGCAAATATTTTCGTTAACATTGGCTTAATATTTGGGAAGATTTCTTAGCTTTATAATAAATAACAGAAAATAATATATAACCAGCACATCTATGAAAGAAAGCGTAATCTCCATAGTTTTGGGAGGCGGAAGAGGAACGAGATTGTTTCCATTGACTTACACAAGGTCCAAGCCGGCGGTTCCTATTGCGGGAAAATACCGTTTGGTCGACATTCCAATTTCGAATTGCCTCAACTCCGGTCTTAACAGGATCTTGGTTTTGACCCAATTTAATTCGGCATCATTGAATTCCCACATCAAGAACTCTTATCACTTTGACATTTTCAGCAAAGGTTTTGTGGATATCCTGGCTGCAGAACAGAATGTCGAAAACGAGAATTGGTACCAAGGAACGGCGGATGCAGTTCGCCAGACAATGAAACATCTTGAAAAATACGAATATGAATATATTTTGATTCTCTCCGGAGACCAGCTTTATCAGATGGATTTCCAAAAGATGATTAATTTTCACAAAGAGCAGGGTGGTGACATTACCATTGCTACTATTCCTGTTAATGCTAAAGATGCTACAGGCTTCGGAATTATGAAAGCAGATGAGGAAGGGAATATTACGGCTTTCACAGAAAAACCAAGTCTGGATGCCTTGAAAGACTGGAAATCTGAAACAAGCGATGAAAGCAAAGCAAAAGGAAAGGAATATCTCGCTTCGATGGGGATCTATGTTTTCACGAAAAATGTTCTCAGACAACTATTTGCAGATTATGAAGGAGATGATTTCGGTAAAGACTTCATTCCTGCTTCCATTGGTACATTGAATGTTTTGAGCTATCAATACGATGGCTACTGGACAGATATAGGAACCATTGAATCATTTTATGAAGCTAATCTTGACTTGGCACAGGATTTACCTACACAAGAGCGAGAATGCTTCCGCCGACAAAGATTAATGGTTCTTATGTCAGCAAAACCATTTTTGGTGACGGATGTATCATTTTAGCAGATAAGATTGAAAATTGCATCATTGGAAACAGAACCCGAGTTGACCGGGGAACAACGATCGTTAATTCTTATGTAATGGGAGCCGATTACTATCAGACAGCTAAAGAAGTTGCGGATAATGAAGAAAGCGGGAAAACAAGTATGGGAATCGGGAAGTACTGTTATATCGACAAAGCCATTTTGGATAAAAACTGCTATATCGGGAACAATGTGAGAATCATCGGAGGAAAACATCATCCAGATGGCGATTACGACACGCACTCTATCAAAGACGGAATTGTGGTCGTAAAGAAAAACGCAGTCATTCCTGACGGTACAAATATTATGTAAATAAACACATATTTAATAAGACCCTTCGGAAGCGAAGGGTTTTATTTTTTTAAATTTGGCAAATAATTTGTCTAAGATTAATTCTATACACAGCAATTAATGAAGAATATATTTTTTCTTATCGGTTTTTTATTTTTTACGTCGGCGTCTGCCCAGTTCGATAATATCAATGCAGGTGAAGTTTTGAGCTATAGAATCCATTATGGTTTTATCACTGCAGGCAATGCAACTTTGGCAACAACCAGAACTTCTTACAAGGGGCAGCCCGCTTTTTATGTCAAAGGAACGGGGAAAACAAGTGGTGCTGCAAAGGCTTTTTTCAAAGTAGAAGATGTGTATGAAAGTTACATCAATGAAAACAAAGAACCGCTTTTTTATGTTAGAAACGTTTCTGAAGGCAGTTACACACAACATTTGCAAAGTACCTTTAATCCTGCAAACAATACTTTAGTTTTAGTTGATAAAAAACATACAGACAGGCCGGCGAAAACCGTTAAAGTTCCGAATGATGTACAGGATATGTTATCTTGTTTTTATTATCTCAGAAGTTTACCTTCGGAAAGTCTGAAAGTGGGTAGTGTTGTGAGAATGAATGTCTGGATTGATGACGAATTATTTCCCTTTCAGCTAAAGGTGGTTGGAACAGAAAATCTATCAACAAAATTTGGTAAGATCAATTGTCTTAAAATTATTCCTTCCGTTATCAGTGGTAGGGTTTTTAAACAGAAAGAAGGTGTTACGATGTGGGTTACCAATGACCAGAACAGAGTGCCGGTTCTTATAAAAGCCGAACTCGCAGTTGGCTCGCTCAAAGCAAGTATTGATAGTTACAGCAATGTGAAATATCCATTGAATTTTGCAAAATAATCATATTGAAAATCACTCTTAAAAGAGTGATTTTTTGTTTAAAGTTCAAATATTGTCTTAAGACAAGTTGAGCATAACAGAATAAAATTAACTTTGGTTTAAAAGAAATTCAAATGAATAAATTAAAAGTAATTACAGAAATCAATAAACCGATCGATGAGGTTTGGGACGCATTCAATAATCCGGAACATATTGTAAAATGGAACTTCGCCCACGAAAGTTGGGAATGTCCTTCTGCTAAAATGATTTGAGAGTTGGAGGTAAGTTAGAAGTGCGGATGCAGGCAAAAGATGGAAGTTTCGGTTTTGACTTTGTTGGAATTTATGATAAGGTTAAAGAAAATCAATCAATCCAATATCATTTGGAAGATGGACGCCAAGTGGAAGTGATTTTCGAAAAACTGTCCGATGACAAAACAAAAGTGACTGAAAATTTTGACCCGGAAAATCAAAATCCTTTGGAAATGCAGCAACAAGGTTGGCAGGCAATTCTGGATAATTTCAAGAGTTATTCGGAAAGTCTTTAGATTGAACGACAAAAGTCACAAAAGATTAATCAACTTTTGATAAGCTTAAGAAAAATAATAGCTTTTGTGACTTTTGTGGTTTTAATAGAAATTTAACAAACTCTAAAATGTAAAAAATGAACAACAATATATTTCCTTGTTTTTGGTTTAACCAAGACGGGGCAGAAGCAGCAGAATTTTATACTTCTGTTTTCAGAAATTGTCAGATTACGGTCAATACACCAATGGTCATCAATATAGAAATCGAAGGGCAGAAAATAATGTTCCTTAATGCCGGTCCAATGTTTAAGCCTAATGTTACATTGTCTTTAATGGTAATGTGTGATTCTCCTGAAGAAGTAGAAAGTTATTATCACAGACTTGCTGAGAAAGGGAAAGTAATGATGGAATTGGATTCCTATCCATGGAGTGAAAAATATGCCTGGGTGCAGGATCAGTATGGTATTTCCTGGCAGTTATATTTTGCAGCAGAAAAAGCTAAGCAAAAAATTTCTCCTGTAATGATGTTTACAGGTAAAAATGCCGGAAAATGTAAAGAAGCTTTGGATTATTATACGACCATTTTCCCGGATTCTGAGATAGAGGGTGTTATGGAATATGAAGAAGGGCAAGGCGATGTTGTTGGCAATGTGGCACATTCTCAGTTCATCATCAATGGTTATGTAATGATGGCAATGGACAGTTCTCACGATCATAAAGCAGATTTTACAGAAGGAACTTCAATGACTGTAATGACAAAAGATCAGGATGAAACGGATTATTATTGGGATGAATTTACCAAAGAAGGACAAGAAAGTATGTGTGGCTGGCTAAAAGATAAATATGGCTTCAGCTGGCAGATTGTTCCGCACAGATTAATAGAATTGACCAACACACACGAAGTGGAGAAAGCTCAGAAAGCTTTTGGAGCTATGATGAAAATGAATAAAATCATCATCAAAGATATAGAGGACGCTTATTATAACTCATAAAATAAAAGTTATGGAAACATTAAGGTATCAGATTGAGATTGATGCACCGGCAGAAAAAGTCTGGGATGTTCTGTGGAATGATAAAACTTATTCTCAATGGACACATTATTTCAGTCCGGGTTCTTTGATGAAAACGGATTGGGAAGTTGGAGGTAAAACGTATTTTACGGATGCAAGTGGACAAAATGGTATGGTCAGTACAATAGAACGTATCGAAGAACCGAAGCATTTGATATTTAAACATCTTGGTGAGCTTAATGATGGCGTGGAAGATGTTGACAGCGAAAAAGTGAAAGCCTGGAACGGAAGCCTGGAAGCTTATTATCTTGAAAATCATAACGGGAAAACAACACTCAAAGTTGAAGTCGATGTCGACAATAGCTATAAAGATATGATGGATGAAGGTTTCAATAAAGGATTAGAAGTCGTAAAAAATCTTTCTGAAAAATTAATTTAAAAACGCAATAATGGATAAACCGACATCAGATAAATTAGGTATAGTCATTCCCGCATTTCGTGCGCACTCACAAACTTTTGTCATGGTTTTGGATGGGATTTCCGAAGAAGATGCCAAAAAAAGAATTGATGGAAAAACCAATCACATCATTTGGATGGTTGGGAATTTTGTTAATATGCGTTACAGTTTGGGTTGGGTTCTCGGACTCAAAGAAGAAGATCCTTTCAGCGAATTATTTTTCCAAGGAAAAGCTTTGGATGAAAATTTTAATTATCCAACATTAGCACAATTAAAAGATAGTTTTCATAAGATTTCTCCTTTGGTTTACCAGAAATTACTGCAAGTTACTGACGAAGACTTAGACAAAGCTTTCCCGATGGGTATGGATGTCGACTTCTTCAAAGAAGATGTTCTCAATTTTATTGGAATGTGTATTGGAAGGGAGGATTACCTGGCCGGACAATTAGGGCTGATGAGAAAGATTCTCGGTTACGAAGGCATGAAATATAACTTCGATAAAGATTTAAAATATTAAAATGGTAAATACTAAAAACTTTGAATACAGTTTCCATTCCAACAAATCAGCGAATGAAATTTTTCCCATTTTACAAGATGTACGCAGTTGGTGGAACGGTTTTTTCGGGGAAAAAATAACTGGAGATACAAATAAGATTGGTGACGAATTTTCTTTTTCTGCAGGAGATGGTGTCCATTTTTCAAAACAAAAATTGATTGAAATACAGCCTGATAGAGAACTTGCTTGGCTGGTAACTGAAAGCAATTTGTCTTTTATTAATGATACTCATGAATGGGAAAATACCAAAATTAAATTCAATCTGGAAAAAACTGATAACGGAACAAACGTCACATTTATACACGAAGGTTTGATTCCAAATATCGAATGTTATAAAAATTGTTCCGGCGCTTGGACTCAATATTTGGAAAATTTAGAAAAATCTTTAAATTCATAAACATTGATGAAACCAAAATCAAATGGCTTTCAGAAAGCTGACGATATCAATCTCTATTACGAAATCTATGGAGTAGGAAAGCCGTTGGTTCTGATTCACGGAGGCGGTTCATCGGGATTTTATGATTTTGAGGAAACAATTAAGAGATTAGAGGGTGATTTTCAGTTGATTGTCATTGATCTACAAAATCACGGTAAATCTGAACATCGCAATATCGCTGAAACTTTTGAACAGGATGCAAGAGATATAATGGCGGTTTTGGAGAAACTTAATATTATAAAAGCTTCTTTTTTCGGTTTCAGCAATGGTGCGACAACGGTTTTGCAAATTGCTCATCTTTTTCCTGATAATGTAGAGAAAATGGTGGCTGCATCTGGTGTTACCAAACGAAACGGAATGATAGACGGTTTTTTTGAAGGGATGTCCAAAGCAAGTGTGGAGAATATTATGCAAAAACTGAAGGATAATTTCCTGAAAATCAATCCGGACGACAAGCTTTTAAAAAATATGTTTGAGAAAGACAGCCAGCGGATGATAAACTTTCAAGATATTGATGATGAGGTTTTGAAATCCATAAAAATTCCTGTTTTCCTGATTGCAGGTGATAAAGATGTGATAAAAGTGCAACATATCGCAGAAATGAATCAACTGATTCCAGATTCCAAAGTAATGATTTTACCGGCAGGTCACGGGAATTATATGATGGCTGATGAGAATGGAAAAGCAGATACAGAACTCGTCGATTTCACAATATCTCAAATCAAAAAGTTTTTAAATTCATAAATAAGTATAACTATAAAAAAATGTAAAATGCCAAAATTAAATTCATACCTCAATTTTGATGGTACAGCAGAAGAAGCTTTCAAATTTTATCAATCTGTTTTCGGTGGCGAATTCGTAGGCGGTGTTATGAAAATGGGAAATGCACCAGGAACAGAACATCTTTCCGAAGATGAAAAAAACCGTGTGATGCACATTGCGTTGCCAATAGGAAAAGACCTCTTGATGGCTTCGGACATTGTTCCGTCTATGGGACACAAGCTCAATCAGGGAAACGGAAATTATATTTCCATTTTCCCGGAAAGTAGGGAAGAAGCAGACCGAATCTTTAACGGACTTTCTGCTGGCGGAGAAGTTGAGATGCCAATGGCTGACCAATTTTGGGGCGATTATTTCGGTAGCTTCAAAGACAAATACGGTGTTTACTGGATGGTGAATTTCAGTAAAGATTCTGGTTACGAAGGATAAATAGTTTTACACAAAGGCACAAAATAATTATTTGAATATTACTTTTTTTAAGGCACAAAGTTGTATTGTTTTGCAAAATCCCTTGTTCCTTTAACCATATTAAAATCGGGACATTTGTGTCTTTGTGATTAATTAAAAAATAACTCTATGGAAAAAGTAACAGCAAAAGCTTCTATCGGAATCCAGAAGCCTGTTTCAGAAGTATTTGAAGCGATTGTCAATCCGGAAATAATGCAGAATTATTTCATTTCCAAAGGTTCCGGAAGAATGGAAGCAGGTAAAGAAATCTTCTGGTCTTTCCCCGAATTTGATGGTTCTTATCCATTGACAACGAAAGAAATAATTCCCAATGAAAAAATTGTTTTTGTTTGGGATTCAGAATCTGTTGTGACAATTGAATTACAACAGTTGTCTGAAAATAACACAGTGATAAAAGTTGCAGAAGAAGGGCACAGCAATGATGAAAAAGGGATAAAGTGGGCAATCGGTCAAACTGAAGGCTGGGCCAATTTTCTGGCTTGTATGAAAGCGTGGCTGGAATACGGGATTCATCTAAGAAAAGGTGCTTTCGACTTTATGAAAACTAACTAAAATTAAAGCTTTGCGATTGCAAGGCTTTTATTATTTTAATGGTTCATAGATCAATTGCACAACTCCTGACTTAAAGATATTTGTTTTTATCAGTTTGAGATTGAGTCGCTCGGTTAAGTCTTCAAACAATGGTTTTCCGCTTCCTAATGCTATTGGATGGACAGAAATTCGGTATATATCTACAAGATTTGATTGAATGAATGTTTTAATCAAACTTGCACCACCATACAACCAGATATCTTTTCCGGCTTCTTTTTTTATTTCTTCAACTTTTGTCTGTATACCAGAATTAATGAAAGTCGCATTTTCATCTTGTCTGTTTTGTTTTGAGAAAACGTATTTTTTCTTTGAGTGAACATTACTCCAAAGATTCTTTTCGACGTCGTCGGCACTGCTTTCTGGTTTAAAATTTCCCCAGGCATCATAACTTATTCGCCCATAGAAAATGGTGTCAACAGAAGATAGAAATCCGTCAAAGTCCATATCATCATCCATAATGCACCAATCGATTTCTCCATTAGGACCTTCTATAAAACCGTCTAAAGTTACCGCTAAGTCTAATATTATTTTTCTCATTTTTCGTAATAAATATTTTAATTCTGAAAATTTTAAAATTACAAAATTGCGAGTAACTTTCTATAGTGTGACAGATCTTTTTAGGCTGCGCAGTTGCGCCCCGACCTGAGTAGAGCTCTTTTTGTTATTGCGATTGTATAAAAGTTCAACAGATTGCTTCACTTCGTTCGCAATGACAAAAAAGCGGGAACGGAGGGCGGATAAAGGCGCCCAAATAATTATTTAAAGTAAAAGATTTGAGGTTGCGTCTTCCTAAATGTAAAACGTAAAACTTTAAAAAAATGAAAAAAGGAATTTTTGCAATAGCAGGTTTAGCAGCTATCGCCATTATCGCCAAAAAAGCACAAAAAAGAAAGGCATTCGTAAGAGGAATCTTCGACGAATATGACGTGAAAGAAAGAACGCCGTTCGGATTTGCAGACAGAATCAGAACTATGAATGACGAAGAATACAACTCTTTGAAGGAAAAAGTGAGAACGCAATTCGGAAGAGGTTGCTGCAAGCCAAGATCTGCAGAATAATTTTTTAGAAATTAAATTAAATTGTTAAAAAACGGGAAGTGAGAACTTTCCGTTTTTTTTCTTTTATTTCTCGCAAATCAGGCAAGTTTTGCAGATTTTCTACCTGCGTAATCTGTGAAATCAACGAGAAATTAATTTTTGAGTGTTATTAAAATGAACGGAATCCTTAAATTTGCTTTGTGAAGGATTACTACTACTTTCTCGGAATTCCTCAAAATGCTTCAGCAGAAGACATCAAAAAAGCCTACAGAAAACTGTCTCTGAAGTATCATCCCGATAAAAATGAAAATGACGAGTTCTTTTCGGATAGATTCAGGGAAATTCAGGAAGCTTATGAAACACTGACTGACACGGATAGAAGACGACTCTATGACCAGAATCTCAGCAATCAGCAACGAAATGTAAAAAGCATTTTACCTCCGAAAATCAAAAGTTTTTCTGCGAGTAAAATCCGGGCGAAAGTGGGCGAAGAAATAACAGTTTACTGGAATACTTACGATGCTGATCTGGTGAAAATAGTCCCTTTTGGATTAGAAAAACCAAACGGACAGCGAACGATCCGGATCAAAGAGTTTGATTCTCAGGGAAAATTCCAGATCTTGCTCCACGCAACCAATACAGTTCTTCACAAAACGATTGTTCAGGGCATTACGATTACAGAACTAGCAGAATCGGAATCTGAAAAAGAGTCGTTGCACAATCCATCCGAATCTTTCCAAAAATCACCCAAAAAAGAAAACCAATCTAAAAGACTGGTTTCTGTTATTGTATTTTTAGCACTAATTGCTATGATTATCTGGCTGATGTTTAACTGATTTTCAGTCTGCCGGGACATTTTTTACAACGTTTTCCTTTCTTGAATTTTTTGCAGCATTTTTTCTTGTCACAATACATTACTTCATCACTTCTGTAAGCCGGAGCCAAAGGTGCAATCTTGAAAGGAATAACTGTTGAAATCATGACTGCAAATATAAAGTAATTTAGACTAAATACAAATTAAAAGCAAGATTATGTTTTAAGGGCTTATTTTAAATAAGGCGCTATCACTTTTGTCCAAAGTCTGTAACCTTCGGGCTTCATATGCAGCATGTCTTCCTTGAAGATATCGGTTCTTACTTTACCGTTTTCGTCATTCATTACTTCGGTAATGTCAATATATTTTGCTCTTTTTTGAGTTTTTAGGTAAGCTTCTATAGATTCATTAAGTTCTTTCATTTGAGGCCAGAATTGTTCACGACTTGGCGAATACTTGATGGAAACATAAGCAACAGGAATCCTCGGATACTTTGATCTGATCTTTTCAAAGAATATCTTGAATCTTTCCAGAACTTCGGCCGGAGTTGGATTGTCAGTTGCAATATCATTTTCTCCGCAATAGATAACGATTTGTTTAGGATTGTAAGGATCTAATAGATCATCAGCATAATTATTAAGATCTAATAATCGGGAACCTCCAAAACCTCTGTTGATAATAGTTTTTCCAGGAAAATAATCATTAACATCTTTCCAGTAAGTGAAAGAAGAACTTCCTACGAATAGAATTGGTTTTTTCGGAATTCCGTTGGTTTGATCTAATTTTTTGAATTCCTGAATCTCTTTCCAATAAGGTTTGTCCTGAGCAAAGAATAGGAGAGAGTTGAGAATCAGTGCCAAGAAAAAAAACTTTTTGAAAAGCTGTCTGTTGTATTTCATTTTTAAATTTTTAAAGTTTCAAGATAAAAAAAATCAGCTGCAAAAGCAACTGATTTCAGGTTTTTTAATATTTGTTTAAGACAATTAATCAACGATAAATTTCGTGTTCAATTCTCCTGTTTTCAAGATGTAAACACCTTTTGGGAGATTTTTCAAGATAATTGTATTTCCGTTTTGAAAAGGATTTTCAATAGTCTGAACATTTTGTCCAACAGTATTGTAGATAAATGCCGTTTTGTATTGTTTCAAGTCTTTGTCTCCTGTTACCTGGATTGTATTACCTTTTACAGGATTAGGAGCAATTGTAAGATTCTTAGAGAATGAAGCGTCATCTACAGCCATTACAGTTCCCCAGATTTGTGCAATATATTCCGGATGATCAACATAAGGATTTCTGTTTCCCTGATATAAAGCAATAGCATTGTTTCTATCAATTTCTTTTTGGGAAATTGGGTCTTGCTGATGCCATCTTAGTAACATAGATAAAAACGGCTCAGCAAAAACCTTGAAAGTAGAACCGTCATACATATCGTAACTGAATGTAGTGATCTGAGACTGATATCTTGTTGCAAAATAAAAATAGATGCGTGCAATATCACCTTTAAATTCATTAATAGGTTCAAAAACAGTTCCTGAATAACCATTTAATTTGCTTGAACCTAATTTTGATCCGTTCTTGGAAGTCCAGCTCGCAGTTCCCACTTCTCCATAAGGCCAGTTGCTTCTTTTTCCATTTACATATCCATCGGTAGGCAAGAGATGATGGTAATCATTATGCATTGGCGGGGCATCATTGAACGTTGATTTGGGTATAGAATGTTCTCTGTTATAGCATGAGCCTTCTCCACTGTAACTTCCACATTGATTGGTCACAATCGTATATTTATATGGATCTGTCCCGGTCGGGTTTTCTGAATAAACATCTAATACAGAATTATCATTTTCATAATACTTATCTCTATCTGCCGAAGCAAATACACTCCATCCATAACCTTTGTCTTGGTGTCCACTTGTAGCAATTTGACTTAGTTTGGTTTTAAGTTGGGCTCCACTCAGTCCATCAGTTCCATCGTAATAACCTGTCGGAATCTGGGCAGAAACAATACCAAAAATACCAACACAAAGAGTAAAAATATACTTTCTCATTTCAAAAAAATTAAGGGGGCTAAAGGTACTAAAATAATATCTTAATAAATGGAATATTTTACAATAAATTGTTGTAAATATTGATTTTCTCTGTCTTTAAAAGTTTCTATTTCAAAAAAAATTATTCTACAATGAACTTTGTATTTAATTCTCCTGTTTTAAGAATGTAAATGCCTTTTGGTAAGTTCTTCAAAGTAATTGTATTTCCATTTTGGAAAGGATTCTCAATAGTCTGAACATTTTGCCCAACCATATTATAGATAAATGCTTTTTGGAATTTCTTAAGATCTTTGTCTCCTGTTACATTAATCATATTACCTTTTACCGGGTTTGGAGCAATTGTCAGATTCTTAGAAAAAGAAGCATCTTCTACTGCAAGTGGTGAAAGTCCCCAGATTTGAGTAACCCATTCTGGGTGATCTACAAAAGGATTTCTGTTTTTTTGATGTGCATATGCTGCATTGTTTCTTGCAATTTCTCTTTCAGAAACAGGGTCTTGCTGATGCCAAAGCAAAAGCAGGTTTAGCTCCCATGTTTGTAATCCTTGAGTTGGATTTGAAGGATTAAGAATATTTCCACTGGAGAATCCGGAAAGTTGAGATTGATATCTTGTCACAAAATATAACAAGCATCTTGCAACATCACCTTTGAATTCATTGATTGGTTCAAAAGCTGTCCCCGAGTATCCGCTGGTAGAGTTTGCTCCTAATTTAGAACCATTTTTGGATGTCCATGTAGGATTTGTTACTTTGCCATAAGGATAATTACTTCTCATACCGTTCACTTTTCCATCCGTAGGAAGAATGTGAAGTAAGTCTGAAACCATAGGACTTTTACTTCCAAATAAGCTTTGTGGTACAGTGTGTTCTCTATTGTAGCAATCGCCTTCGTTACTGTAATTGCCACATTTTTTCTGCCCATGAATAAAATTGTAAGGATCTGTTCCGGTTGGATTCTCAGAATAGATATCTAAGACAGAGCCGTCATTTTCATACCATTTATCGGTATCAGAACTTGGATATGCATCATAAAGTGCATCATAACTTTTAGTTTGATAACCTGCAGAGATTATCTCACTAAGTTTTGTTTTTAAAGCGTAACCAGAAAGTCCGGTCGCTGTGCTGTAATATCCTGTTGGTTCTTGTGCATTAATAAGACCAAAGAATCCTACAAAAAGAATAAAAATACATTTTTTCATTTCAAAAAATTAAGGGCGCTAAAGGTATAAAATAATTTCTCAAAAAAACTAAATTCTTTTTAACAATATAGTATGGATAGTATTAATTTATTAATAAATTTCTGATTAATAATTTAAAAAAAGAAAGTTATAATTGTCAAAAATAAAAAAGACAGAAAAAATATCTGCCTTTTTTTAACATCCTCGATTTAAAAATTATTCTACAATAAATTTAGTGTTTAATTCTCCGGTTTTAAGAATATAAACGCCTTTTGGAAGATTATTAAGAATAATTGTATTTCCGTTCTGGAAAGGGTTTTCAATTGTCTGAACGTTCTGTCCAAGAGTATTGTAGATAAATACTTTTTTGAATTGCTTTAGATCTCTATCTCCAGTTACTTGGATTGTATTTCCTTTTACGGGATTTGGAGCAATCGTTAAATTTTTAGAGAAAGATGCATCATCTATACTCATTGCAGGTCCCCAAATTGCAGTGATCCATTCGGGATGATCTATAAACGGATTTCTGTTTTTTTGATAGGCATACACAGCGTTATTACGATCTATTTCTTTTTGTGAAACAGGATCTTGTGCAGACCATCTTAATAACATATTAATGTACCAGTTTTGAAATCCTGGAAATTTGTTTCCATCAAAAGGATTTCCGGAAACATTTAGATTATAAAAATCAGAAAGATTATTTTCATATCTTGTTATAAAATAGAGGTGCATCCTTGCCATATCACCTTTAAACTCATTAATAGGTTCAAACACTGTCCCAAAAAATCCCGGAGTTTTACTGGTGCCAATCTTTGTCCCATTCAAAAATGTTTGTGAAGCTGTATCAACTTCTCCATAGTTATAATTCCCTCTTTTAGAATTAACATAATAATCTGTGGGAATAACAAAGTTTGCATCATTCGCCATTGGTGTTGCATTTTGTCCTCCAAAAAAAGATTTTGGTAAAGAATGTTCTCTATTATAGCAAAAACCTTCGTTGTTTTGATTGACACTTCCACATTGATTTCCTCCCGCGCTTACTTGTCCGAAATTGAACTGATAAGGATCGTTGCTCATACCCGGTGTATTAGCAGCGGGATTTTCAGAATACATATCAAGGATTGTGTTGTCGTTTTCATAATATTTGTCTCTGTCTGTTGTCTGAAAGGCTTTCCAAAGACCTGTACTACCTGATCCATAACCCATATCCTGATGACCATTTGTAATGATTTGTCTAAGCTGAGTTTTTAATGCACTTCCGGTAAGTCCATTAGCGCTGTCATAATAGCCGGTTGGTATTTGTGCGCTTAACAATCCTGAGACACCAGCTAGTAATAAAAGTAATGATTTTTTCATTTCAATAAATTAAGAATGTAAAATTACTATTTAATCTTTTTTATTTTTGCTCAATACTTCATTTTTAAGTAAAAATTAAGTTAACATAACGTTGTGTTAATTTATTTTTGATAAATAATAGAATATGAGTTGAAATAATTCTTGGGCAAATAATACAAATAAAAAAGAACCAACCAATAATTGGTTCTATGTATTTAATTGTTGTTGATTTTAGTTCTCAACGATATGTTTTTTGTTAACTTTTGAGAATAGCCAAGAGATAGACAATCCAAAAAACAATGCAATTGCTGAAACAATAAAATAATTAATCAATTCGATCTTTACCGGAAAAGCAAGACTCTCGCTGGCCTTGAAAAATCCTGTATTGATTTGTAAAAAACAGATAGCCGAACCAATAACTAAGCCACACAGGATTCCTAATAATACAATTAACAAACCTGTAAAGAAATAGATCAAGCGAAGATTTTTCATATTAAAACCCAAAGCAATCAACGATTTTGCCTGATCCTTTTTATCTAGCTGTAATATAGTAATGGCTCCCGCCAAATTGAATGTCGTGATGAAGATAACCAAACCGAAAATCAGATAGATCATCAGCTTCTCTGTATTAATCATTTTCCAGAATGCTGCATTTTCTTCAGATTTTGTATTGACTGTAATTTGATTTCCCAGTTCTTTGAAAAGATTCGATTTTACAAGGTCTGCCTTGGCCGGATTTTTCAGTTTGATTACAATCTGATAACACGCCGATTTTGAGAGTCCTAAAAGTTCCTGAGTCAGCTCAATTGGTGATATGATGTAATTGTCAATCTGGTCATTGCCTGGGAATATCCCTGTGACATAGATGTCTTTCTTATTGAATATGTCATTTTCCTGCTGGATAATTCCTTTTCCAGGTTTAGGCATCAGAATCGTTGCAAAATCCTGACTGGAGTTAACGGGTAACGAAAGTCTGTTATCCAGACCATTTTCCATAATAACTTCATTACTGTATTTGAAGTCAGGATACTTCCCGTAAAATATATTGTCATTAATGGGATTCACATTGGTGTAAGCAGAATCCACACCACGCAGATAAGCAATCTCGCCGTTATCTTTGTAGCCGAGATATACTTTTTCTTCTATTACTTTGGAAAAATGGGCAATATCTTGGTTGTTACGAAGTGCTTTTTGGATTTTATCAATCTCAGGCAGAACCTTTCCTGTTTTACTTTTAATGGTAAGATCAGCGTGGAGATTAGCGATCATTTGCTTGTTCATCTCTTCCAGGCCGGAGAAAACGGATATGATAATAAACATTGCCGCGACTGCCGCTACCATTGCAAATGCTGCCAGCCAGGTAATAAAAGTTACTGCTGTACTGCCTTTTCGGGCAATCAGATAACGCGATGCTATGTAAAAAGCATTTTTCAATACTACAGGATTGGATTGTCGCCTTCGCCTCTCAGTTCTTTTTCTATGCGCTCTACATCATCCAGGCTTGTATCGATATAGAAAACCAATTGCGGGATGATACGAACCTGCTTAGACATTTTTTGCCCCAGATAATTACGGTAAAAAGCATTATTCTCATTGATTTCTTTCATAATGGGCTTCCTCAATTCCGCAGGGAAAATGCTAAGGTATATTTTTGCAATCCCCAGATCCGGAGTGACTTTAACATCAGAAACCGACACCAGGAAGCTGCTTTGCTGGCTTTCCGATGCTTGTTTACGGAAGATTTCTGCCATATCTTCCTGAATAATTTGCGCTACTTTTCTTTGTCTGTTGCTTTCCATAAATGCTGCAAATTTAGTGTTTTTATTTTGATTTTTTTGGAGCTGTTTCCCGCTTTCCGCTCATACTCCTCACGCCCAGGCTTTCCCAAAGCTTGTTGCGGGGTAACCGCTGCAATCGGGGCTAGGGATTTTGTCGTCATACATCTGTTTGCATAACAAATACATCTTCAGTTATTAATTCAGCAACCATATAAAAGCTTGTTTCAGCTCTCGTTTCCAGTAACTTTCGGAGTGCGTTCCATCTTCATCTATTTTTACAATGATGTTTTTCTCCGGAACAGATTTTTTGACCAGTGCCTGATATACAGCTGCAATTTCCGGAGCCATTGTTTCATCTTCGTTTTTGCCTGCCACGAAATAAAATTTAGAATTCTTTAGATTGTTATGGTTTTTATTCAGATAAGTTTTCAGGTCTTTCGAAACAAACCAGAATGCCGGGCTGAAAATTCCGGCTTTTCCAAAAACAGCAGGATATTTGACAGAAGCATAAAGCGAAATCAACCCGCCCATAGAACTTCCCATAATCAACGTTTTTGAAGCCTGTTTCTGCGTTCTATAAGTTTTATCAATATAAGGTTTCAGGGTTTTTGCCAAAAAATCGGTATAAAGATCACCTTCGCCTTTGGTTTTGTATTTGTCATTATTCCATGGCGAATATTCGGCCAGTCTGGTTTCTCCGCCATTATCAATTCCGATGACTATGGCAGATTTTCCGGTTGCTTTGTAGATATCATTCAGGGTTTCGTCCACGCTCCATTCTCCGGAAAAGCTACTGAATTCATCAAAAAGATTTTGCCCATCGTGCATATAGATAACGGGATACCTTTTATTGGAAATTTCGTAATCGGGCGGAAGATATATCCAAATCTTTCTGGTTGTATTAAGTTGTGGGATTTTAAAATTCTCACTTAATATTTTGACATTCGAAGCCGCAGTATGTTTTTTCTCTTTTGGTTGCGCCCAGTTTTGGATTTTTAATTCAACAGTTTTTGAAGAGTTAGAAACTTCCAGGACTCTGTTTGGAGAGTCTTCTGCTGTTTCCCAATTTCCCTGAGTGATTTTATATTCTATTTTTTGTGAAGGATTCGGGATCGTTAACGTATAAAATCCATTAATCTTTGTGAATTCAAATTGCTGATCACCCGGATTCCAATTATTAATGCTGGAAGCCAAAAATATTCTTGAATTTTCTTTGTTTTCAGGGAGCTTTGTGATCTTAAAAATGATTTGAGCATTCATAATCCAAGATATCAAGACTAAAAGTGCTGATGACAATCTTTTTAGAGGCAGCTGATTACCGGGCATATTGGGTTTGTGATTTGATGAATTCCAAAGTTTTTTCAGCAACATCTTTTGCTTCATTCAAATTGATATTGCTGAAGGTGTGTTTCGCATTATCAAGTATAAAGTACTGGTGATATACATTGTTTTCCTCCAGAACATCTGCTAACAATTGGGATTGTGAAATATCAACAACGCTGTCTCCGCTTCCGTGAAAAATAAGTGTAGGTACTGTTTTTTCTGTTATATAAGTAATAGGAGAGAATTCTTCGCATCTTTTGATGGCTTTTTCTTTTTGAGTTTTGATGTCAAAGCCGGTCAGCTGCAATATTTTTTGATGTCTTGTTTTATAAGTTTTGGGATAATACATTCTGAATGCTTCTAACAAGAGTATGTTCGCATCGGTTTTAAAAAGCTCATTAAGATCAGATGGTCCGTAAAAGTTCACAACATATTTCAGTTGAGGAGATTCTGTTGTTTCCTTCTCTTGATTATAAGCGGTTAACATCGCGATATGGGCTCCGGAAGATCC
Source organism: Rhizophagus prolifer (assembly GCA_019425655.1). Lineage (NCBI taxonomy): Eukaryota > Fungi > Glomeromycota > Glomeromycetes > Glomerales > Glomeraceae > Rhizophagus > Rhizophagus prolifer. Next base: position 2,288 of record NQWY01033659.1, on the reverse strand, counting down.
GCCCCAAATACCAATATTATCGGTGTCGAACTTATATTTTTCAGCATTGTCTCTAATCCATGTCAAAACATCTTTGCAATCTTGCAGGGTTTTCTCAAGGTGTGTTTTGCTGTCGATATTTGTAAAATTGATGCTGATAACGCTGTAACCATTGTCTACCAATTCTTTTAAAACATATTCTCGGAAGTTTTGTCGAACTACACTTTTGTCACCGATTACCCATGCGCCACCGTGAATAAAGACAACAACGGGCGATTTTTCTTTTCTCAGATTCTTTGGCTGATAAATGTCCAGTTTCAGAGGTTTTTCATCAGATGTGATTTTGTATATTATATCTTTTTGAAGGTTGAAATTTTGAACCAATTTTGGCAATTGTATGTCCGAATTTACTTTTGCCGAGCTCAACTTATAACTTAGAAAACTGAGAATAATTAAAGAAAAAACAAGTATAACTCTGTATTTGGCCTTCATTTAAAATGTATTGCATCTCAAATATAAATAAATTTCCGTCTTGACATTATGTTAAATTTTGATTTTATGAAAAATTTAAGGTTTTGTTTCCGCTTTGCACAGCTATGTTTTGTAAATTTGGGTCACTTTTAATTAATTTCTTATTGGAAGAAATTATAATTCAAAATCAATTTTTACAATGACAACAAAATACGAACAAATTCCTAGTTCTCTTTTTGTAAAAAACAGAAAGAAGTTTGCAGAAAAACTTTTACCAAAATCTTTAGCCGTTTTTAACTCAAACGACATTTATCCGATCAGTGCGGATTCTACAATGCCTTTCCAGCAGCATCGCGATATTTTTTATCTGAGTGGCGTTGATCAGGAAGAGAGTATTTTGGTGATTTTTCCTGATGCTTATCTGGAAGAGAACAGGGAAATTTTGTTTTTACGGGAAACGAATGATCATATTGCTGTTTGGGAAGGGGAAAAATTGTCAAAAGACCAGGCTTATGAAGTTTCGGGAATCAAAACGGTTTATTGGCTAAGTGATTTTGATAAAATTTTCAAATCATTGATGTATGAAGCGGAAAATGTTTATCTGAACAAGAATGAACATTACAGAAATGCCGTTGAAACCGAACTGAGAGAAGACCGGTTCATTAAAAAAGTACAGGCAGAGTTTCCAATGCATAACTATAAAAGAAGCAATCCGATACTTCAGCGTTTAAGAAGCATCAAAGAACCGGAAGAGTTGGCATTAATCCAAAATGCCTGCAATATTACGGAAAAAGGAATCAGAAGATTGTTAAGCTTTGTAAAACCAGGTGTTTGGGAATACGAGATTGAAGCCGAGTTAATCCACGAATTTGTAAGAAACAGAAGCAAAGGTTTTGCTTACACCCCAATCATTGCAAGTGGAAATAATGCGAATGTTCTTCATTATATCGCTAATAATATGCAGTGTAAAGAAGGCGATTTGATTCTTTTGGATGTAGGCGCAGAATATGCGAATTACTCTAGTGACTTGACCAGAACTATTCCTGTCAGCGGAAAATATTCTGAAAGACAAAAGGAAATCTATAATGCTGTTCTGAAATGTAAAGTTGAAGCTGAAGACCGTTTGGTTGCAGGCAATAACTGGTACAGGTTCCATAAAGAAATGGGAGAGGTTTATACGTCGGAATTGCTTCAGTTAGGATTGATTGATAAAGCCGATGTTCAGAATGAAGACCCGAAATGGCCAGCATATAAAAAATATATGATGCACGGAACATCTCATCACATGGGATTAGACACACATGATTATGGGATCCTGACAGATGATTTTGTAGAAAATATGGTCTTTACAAACGAGCCTGGCTTCTATATTCCGGCGGAAGGATTTGGTGTGAGAATCGAGGATGATTACGTCATCCAATCTTCAGGAAAGCCATTTAATCTGATGGCGAATATTCCTATAACTGTAGAAGAAATTGAAGATGTAATGAATTCTTAAAATATCAAATTTTGAATAAACATAAAAATCCCGGACATCATTTGATGTTCGGGATTTTATTTAATACTAAAATTTTTACTTTTTGAAAAATTCCATCAGATCTAGATAGTTTTTCTGGTTAACGCCGTGTCCGCTCATGTATTCCCGGAAAGAAAAATAAGCGCTCAGATCATACAAAATTTCCGCAGCTTTTCTTCCCCAGTCTATAGGAATTACAGCATCTTCCATACCGTGAGAGATAAAAAAACGTAGATTTTCATATTTCTTTTTATCCTTCACTATATTTCTAAGCATTTTCTCTTCCGGAAAACTGCTGAGACACGCAATTTTTGAAAATAAA
>NQWY01033647.1:0-15962 GCA_019425655.1 Rhizophagus prolifer | reverse complement strand
ATCTTAACCGCATTAGGTCCTAATAACCGAAATTTAACTCATTTAAAACTTCGAATAATAGACTAAGATTCGATTACACAATTGTATAACGAATAAATGTTATGATCAAGTTGATCGACATTTTATATTATATATTAAACTGCGCCGTATTTACCGTATTTACTATGCGGATCAGCAATTAAACTATAATAAAGGCTACATGACTAAACATCAACATGTTACAAAAAAATTTAATAAATAAATAATAATCATCATATGCATTTCGAACTTTTCAACAAAAAAAATGGTTCAATTGAACAGAGATGTTCTTTATTTGATATCAAAAGAATTGTCAACTGACAAATATAACAAGAAAACCATTTATTCATGCCTTTATGTCAGTAAAACTTGGTGTGAAATCTTTGTTCCACTTTTATGGGAAAATCCTTGGAATTATTTAAAGGAAGGAAAGGAAAAATTATTATTAAAAGTAATTATTTTACATTTATCAGATGAGATAAGAGATAATTTTAAAAAATTCATGCCCTGGAATACTTCATATCAAAAACCTTTCTTCAATTATATTAGCTTCTGTAAACACTTAAATACAATTGAAATTGAAAGAATAATTACTATTACTTTTAATTACAGTAATCGTAAAAACATTAGAAAAATTAAAAATGAAATTATGGATGAAATATTAAAACTTTTAATTAAAAAAGATAGAATATTTACACACCTTTACATACATGATAAAATCTATGATCAAATACAGCTTATCTCCGGAGCCCAACATTGTTTTTCAAAACTTCGGTTCCTTTGCTATAGGTCTGGCTCAGGTAAAAAGGTTATAGCTGAATTAGCAAAAATAAGTGAATCAATCAAAACTTCTAAAAATTTATTAATGGGCATTCACTTTGAGGCTAGCGATTCACATTCATATTCACAAATTAGTAAAATTAAAATTCCTAAGAGTTTTCTAACAGTGCATTCAAATAATATACGATATTATAATTCAAATATACCAGCTGCAGATATTCTTTCATCTCTTGTAAATTTAGAGGTATTAGAATTGCGAAATTTGTATTATAACAAAAGACATTTATGGAATTGTTTAGAAAATTTATCCTTACCTTTCTTGCAAATTTTAAAAACTAATGGAATTTCATCCGAATATTTAATTAGTCTAATTGAAAATACATATGGATATCTTAGCGAAATAAGTCTTGAAAATATCCCAGATATATATGATGATACTTATGATAAATTACTTATTCAAGCTGTATATCAAAATTGTTCAGACTTAAAATTATTTTATGATAACTCCAAATCATCTGTATCCAAAAATATAATATTTTTAGAGCATAATATAAACGATAATAATTATAAGAATTTAGAACCAGTTCATTATGACAAGAATTTAGAACCAGTTCATTATGACAAGAATTTACGCCTATTTTTATTTATTAATGCGTTGTTTTTTTCCTTTTATGCTTTTTGTCTTTTATATTATTTGCTTTGTTTTACATATGATTTGTTTTGTCTTTTATATTATTTGTTTTATATTATATATATCCTTATTAAGATTTTTTTTGCATTTAAAGTTTTTGAATCATTTTTTTTTTGTTAGATACTTTTTGCCAATGTACTTATTATTATCTGTTGACAACATTGAGTTGAATATTATTTCAAAGTTTAGTATTATTTATTAACAAATGAAATTTAAAGAATAAGCAAAGCAAAGCTCTTATTAAGAAACACTCAAATATTACTATATTTTTTCTTACTAAAGAATCTAAATCATAACTTTTATTCTTCGTTTGTCTTTATATTTTACTTAAAATGAATGTATTTTTTATCTTTGATCAATAAACAATTATTTTACGTGAAAATTTCTCAAATTAGGTAATTTTTATACTGAAATTCTAATTTTTAATGCATCAACTAGAAATTTGTTTGCTAAAATAAAATATCTATAAAAAATTAAATGTTTGGAAAATGTCCAGAAAATATCCAGATACTCCAAAAACAGAGTTCATTTTCAGATTATTCATAATCTGTTTAGAATTCGTCCGGGAATACACTCATAAAATTTGTCAGGAAACTGATTAACAGACAGATAATCATCATTACCACTCATTTGACTAACTTTTTATATCATGGATATAATTATATTATTTTTTCCTGCTCAGCAAATTTAATTAGTATGACAAAGATTATGAATGTCAGTTTCATGCTTTTTACAAATTTAACTAATCCTTTTTTGAAAATAGTATCCAAAATTTGTGCTGAATTTTTTTATGTCCGGAATTTGTCCAGGTCAAATTATCAGAATTTTAACTGTATCCAGAATTTGATTAGGTTTATCTGTCTGGAATAAATATTGGGCAAATTCTGGTCAAAAGTCCGGATATACTAGCAAAATTTTAAGCATCAGATTTGCACTATTTTCTGGACATGCCAAATTTATTTATTCTGGGCAATTTTTGAACATTTGTGTAGACATTTTCGGACATTTATTTTTTATAAGGCATTAATTTTATCAATAATAATGTGTTACATAAACTTCAATAATAATGGAATTTTTTGTTAAATATAAAAATCATAAAATTTTTTGGGTGTAATCCATAACAGAGTGTAACCTTGCATAGGTTACATAAGTTTGATAAAGCTTCATAAGCTTGTATAAGTTTACAAATATCTATTATGAAATATTTTGTAATTATGAATTTGTTACTGGAAATATATATCAAAATTTACAACCATAAATTTAATGTACTAATTAAACTTTATGGTACTCAATTTTTTGGTATTAAAAAATCCTATTGTGATAGAAAGAAAGGAAAGATAAGTTTGTGATAAGCTATTAAATTAAGAATATGGTTGATAATTTTGAATCCATTGATCATTAGGAAATGGAAATTTCAATGGAGGTGATTATCTGAATTTATAAGTGACTGGGAATCTTCTTTTACTTATTCCCTGGTCTCATAATTTTAGTTTAAAATAGTAATCATATGTTATATTAATGAGTGACACGCTCCTAGGGATTACTCATTTATTCCATGAAGAGGAAATAAGAATACTATGGTTTTTTTCCCTTCGAGAAAAAAACCATAATATTCCTAACTCCACATGGAATAAATAATACTAATTAAATATTGGCTATTTAAATTATTTACTATCTGTTCATTATTTTTATTTTGGCACAATCGTTACGTTTTGAAAGACTCGGAATTATTAATTTGGCCAGAACTAAAATCGCCCAGTCATAATCAATTAAGTCGTGAAGTCACATGTGGAACCAACAGCTGATCTAACATCGCTTTCTGTTTTAGACCAAACCATATAATTTCCATGATTTAAGCTTAAACCCACTACAAAAATGGTATGTAAACACAGATCTACTTGTCGGAAGAGAGAAAAGAAATGAGATTATAAAATTTGTAAACGCGTTTATTAGATGTGAAAATATTATTCAATAATAAAACTGTATTGTATTCTTTAAGTACAGCATGTATTAACATTTATATTTTAACTAAACCATTTTTTACTGGTAATTTTACACCAATCTAATTGCGCTCAAAAGTAATTATCAAAAAGTTAATTATATTATTTTGTGATATATCGTTAGCCCCATTTTCGGATGTTTAATAGAAAAGTATTAAAAACGTTATTAATATACAAAATTTATTTAGTTTAGTTAAAATGCTGCATAATTAATATAGACCATTTGTATACGGGATATTCACTAATTCACGTAACATATCAAACATATCTCAATTATATCTTATATTAATTCTACAAAATATATAAATAAATTTACAAATTCCATCTTTATCTAATAACGGATATATAACAACTACCCAAAAGAAGTTTATAATCCATTATTTCTATAAAGTTTAATTATATTACTACTAAGTAAAATACAAATTATTATGGGATATACAAATAAAGCTTGTGCAATGGAGTGGTAAATAAGAAGTGTCAATAATGTTAATAACATAAAATAAATGAAATAACAAAATTTGCAATCTTTGCAAATAGCAAATAATTCTCTATAAAAATCAAAATTGTTAATAAATCTACGATATATTAATTCCGGTTGATGAAATTTTATTAGTCTAATATATAAAGGAATTTTGTACTACATTTTTCTGTAGATCATTTCCTTTCCCAAAAAGGAAAGACTTTCATGGAACCGTTTTTATAAAACAGTTAACAATTAACAATTATAGTTATGTAATTGTTTATTTGTTTTACAGTTAAACAGTTATCAATTATAGTTATTGTTTTACAGTTAAACTGTTACTTATAATTGGTTTAACTATTAACTGTTATACTACTGTTTTTTAGGGATAGCAACTCTTTAAATATGCTTTTTATGTTTGAGTTCGAAAAAAAAAAATTTATTTTTGTTTTTTAATATAAATAGTTAGATTTGTAATTTGTAATTTTGTAATACATAACTGATAAATAAAAAAAACCATTAAAAATTAATGAGCAGTGCTGAGTTGATCAATTTTCCTTAAAAGTTTAATATATTTATGATTTGTGCGAAAAATCTTTATTACATGATGATGTAAACAATAATTTAAGAACAATTTTTTATAAATTTTTATTAAGAAATCTAATTGTTGATAAAAAATTTTTATAAAAACAATTATTATTATTTATTATGAAAAAAAATAAAATAATGATCATCATAAAACAATTATGTCAGTAATTCTCAAATCTCAATTATGATCATTCTATAATTTATTATTGTGATATTATCTTGAATGATGTTTTTCAATAAATAAATATAAATGGTAACTTTGTTTGCAATTAGTGTTCCTACCAGGCCAGGTCAGGTTTTGAGAATATATTTGACCTGATCTGAATAAAAAAAGGAAAGACCCATTAACATTTAAGTAGACACATTTAACTTACTATAATTTTTATAAGAAATAATTAAATTTTTGAAAGTATGGGTGTGAATTTTAAACTTGCATATAAAATGAAAAACTGAATATAAGTAAATATTTTATACAATATCTTAATAGTTAGCTTTTATTGCAAAATTTATAAAATACATAATATTTTATTGTTCATATAGTAAATAATCCAACAATTAAAAATAACATTTAATTTTCAGTTACACTGTACATTCAAAACATTCGGAATCATCTTTAACAAAAATTTCAGAAATGTTACGACTTGCATAATATGCTTGTGAATGAGATTGCATAACAGAAATATTAGTCTTTTCTTGCTTATTTGCTTTTACAAATTCAAGCATATTATTTTTTAATTCAAGATCAATACCAGATACTATATAAGTATGTTTCCCATCTGTATTAATCCTATAATATTCACTAATACACCCAATCCATTCAGATATTTTATATTCTTTGCTAACAACTAAAATTTTACGTAATGTATTGTAAAATTATTGTCACAATACATTGTATACAAACCATGATAAGATACTTGTTATTGGGTTTGTAGAGGCATTATACAATAGATATATAGTAAGACTAATTCAAAAAATGTATAACACCAAATTTTGTAAAATTGATCGTAAAATGTATAACAAAAAATTTTGTAAAATTAATCGTAAATTTTGATATTACAAATAAATAGACAGATAGATATTTAACATTTATTATAAAATGATTTGCACGAAGACCTTTATACATGCATTGTAAATTTAAATAATAAAATAAATTATAAAATGATTTGTACGAAAACTTTTATACATGCATTGTAAATTTAAATAGTAAAATAAATTATAAAATGATTTGTACGAAAACTTTTATACATGCATTGTAAATTTAAATAGTAAAATAAATTGTGTAATTAAATATATGATATATAAGAATCATAAACTTCGTAGCCACGCTCAATTAAGGCAATGTATTACTAGACCTACACTAAAGATGACTTTAGCAAGGCTTTCTTTGTGAATTAAAAGAAATTTCATACACCTTGCCAGCTGGTGGGATAGCTTATGACCTCTAACCTCAAGTCAGTTTATACTAAAAAAAACCCAGAATTTTACATCGCTAATAAAGTAATATAGATATCAAAATAAGATTATGAGTCATATTAATAAATTTCCTTGAATAAAACAAACAAAATAATACAATTTTCAATTTACCTTGTTCAGTAACTCACATTCTTATTTCCTAACAAAAGATTCGCTAAATAAAAGATTTTATATTTTCCATAAATATTTAACGAAAGGAGAAAAAGTGGTTAAAAATGCTCACCAAGGCTTTCCTAATAAATTGAAAGTACTCTGAAGAATCCTACTTTCCGAAATCCACATTTTTTTTATTATCTCATGATATCAAATCGGGATCGATGAATCTAATGTATTTATGATTTGCATGACAGGACACCTAAAAATCCAATGAACACTAAAAATGTCAAACGTTTAAGACTTAAGAATCGTCTCCACATCATGTTACTTATACAATTATCTTGATGATCGTATATGATAGGTAATAATTTTTCGCATTTTTTCTTAAAATATATTCGCGTTCAGCATGTCTGGAAGTGATATATTCGATTGATTCCTGTGTCAGGAGAAGAGGCGAATAGTAATAGGATATTATATTATTGTGTAACTTTATAATGTACAGTTGTTAACTAAAGTTACCATATGTGGCGCAGAAAGGTATTAAAAACTTCTAAGTATTCCAAGGACTTGTTTGATGAAAAAATAAACGAGATAAAGACTGAAAGATGGTTATCAAAACAGAAAATTTGTGAGGTTATGTGTGTGGGATATTTTGAAGTAACTCTCCTGCAAAAGTATCGGGCTTATCAAGTCAGACCTGTCGCACAGATATTTTCAACTCTTCTCAGTAAGCGGAAAAACAATAATTCTGTATTAAAAAACTCAAGCAATTTTATTTCAGTTCGCAACATTGAGTGTTAAAGTCCAACGCCTTTAGTGATCATTAAAAATAGTTGTACTACGGATTTTTGTGTAAAGTGATGGAAATTAAGTTGATTTTGTCTTTATGAAATCATAAATAACTAATATAGTGTATAAAGAAATCAAAAAGTTTCTTGAAAATTTATAGTGTTGAAGAAAGACATTGATAAGTTTAAATTTTCGATAAAAAGTTTAAATTTATAGTGGTTTGATTTAAATATAGAAAGATCTGCAAACATAATTATATACTACTGATTTCTGACGGTTCGACGAAGAATTAAATAGGGATTTTATAGCAATAGGTTAACAATCAGCAATAAAATGTAGTGAAATGAATAAATAGTGTATATGTAAGAGAACAATCGGTAAACAATGTAATATATGTATAAAGTATTGGTAAACAATGTAATAAATTTATAACAATCGAAATATAATGATTCACATTAAAATTAAGAAATAGTGTTTTATTAAGAAATCGGGAATGATCAGCGGGTGTCTTTATTAACAAATAACAAAAGAAATACAATATTACTGCCTCACTCGGCGCTCTGTAATATTCGTACTATCCTATTACTATAATTAATAGACAAAGCAACTACTTTTGCTCTCATCGTTTGTTTATCATCCAAAATTCGCGACAATTTGTCTTCCAGCCAATTTAGCCGATCGGACGATTCCATTATCTAATCTCCGATTCCTGTTTATAGTCCCACTAATTATGCTTAATTCGTGCAACAATACCGAATAATTAATTTATTTTGTTTTTAAATGATATATAATTTTATTTTCAAGCTGATGCTTAGGCTAATCAAGGATGTGATCTTCTTCCGATCACATTATTCCCGACATGTATCAAAGACCATCTTCTTATCCCACATTGGAATAATTTAGGGCCCTTACACGTGAACCTACGAAAATGGACGAAATCAGCGATAGAATGCAAAATCTTTAATTCGTTCCTTCACAATTCTAACTTGAAGAAATTGATACAGACATCACACGCACATGATATCAAGGAACCCTAACGAACGCGAAATATGTAGCCTCAAATACACTAAACTTATGAGTTTTAAACTCAAGTCACCACTTACCAACCAGAGATATTCAACAACTGGATTATCCTTCGCTGTATCCGGCTACACTGGTCAAATGCCCTTTTTGTTTTATTGAAAATGACACCAATTCTCATCTGGGTATCTGCTCTTCCTTACGGTCACAAATTAATTCAGTTATCACTGATGGCCGCCTTCTCTTAAGTACTCTCATTAAAGAGGACGCAGGTTTACACTATCCGCTCGACAGTGAAATCAATAGATTAACATGTTTGAGTTTAATCCCCGCTAATGTCAATTTAGACCAATCGATCCACCCGATTTACTTATGGATACACAATTGTGTACCGCAAGAGCTTATTGATTACTTCAGTTCCTTATATACCAAAGAAAAATACGTCTCGAAAATTTTGTTCGCTTTTTTAGATCTCTTATACAAGAAATTCAGAACCCTATTTTGGACTGAACATAACTTGCGGCTTACCAAATGGGAACTCAAGTACGATATCACCAAAAAGAAAAAAAAAATATTTTCGCACTCGACGTAAACCAGGCAATCGGACTCCTCATCGTCATGCAAGTACCGTTGTTCCGAGGTCTCACTCCGAGGTTACACGTGATCCTAATAATCGAGATGGAAAGGATTTTTTTAATATGATAGCACAGACACCGGCTCTCAGCCAACGAAAATATGATCCGTTTCGGTGGCTCATTTATACCTCTTCAAATTATTTACACGGGGGAACCTGGTTATCACATACACGTTCCACCCGTTTTCTTCTGTTCAATTTTCTGATATGTACACTACTTTTTCTCTTTATTATAATTTAGATATAGACTTTAAACAACTGACTAGCCAATGCTTAATGTTTAAACCATCTTAGACGCAGGCAATTCCTGAGTGAGGTTTCTTTAATACGTTTTAGCGATAGTTCTTTTTTTTGGACATCTATTACTTTAGGTTTTAGAATTTCGTTTGTATCTAAAGAGGGTCCTGTTGTATTTTATTTCCTTTTTTGTAATTTTCTTATTTCCTAATAAAGTAATAATTCAACTTCGTTAAAAAAAAATTATTTCATTTTTTTAATGCATATTTATTTAATATTTTACTTTCTAATACTAAACTACTACATAAAAAAACTCATTGTATAAATATTCCAAATTATCTTTTGCGTGATTATTTGAACAATTTGATTTACAATTGTGAATAAAATGTACACGCGGGATTCGATCAACAATATGAAATGAATGAACATGAGGCCACAAGTTGTGATTTGGTTCTTGGAGGCCATAAATTTTACATCCAGTAAGATTATCTGTTCGGCCGGTATTATAATACCAATCTAATATAAAAAATGCGTATTTTTTATTATCATTGGCTTTGTGTATAAAAATTCCTCTAATAAGAGCATATTCACGATTTCCTGTTCCATTTTCCTCTTGTAAAATTGTATATGAAATCATGTCATAATATTCCAAGGTTTTGAAACTAATTGCCGTTTCTTTATTTAGATAATGGCGATAGGCTTCATAAAGATTTCGTTGCATTTCATTTTCATTATTGATCTTTTTCACGAAGCCTTTCTCTTTAATTTTTTTAGTATCCCATTTCTTATATACACGAACATTGAAAAAGCATTCTTGAGGTGTCTCAATTACTAAATTATGAAAAATATATTATTATATAAGAACATAAAGAATAATTCTTATCGAAACTAACCATTTTCCTGTTCTTGCTCAACTACATCATATTCTTCCAAACTTGTTATGTGGTGGGCTGGAACAGATATGTACCATCCTTTTAATAAGCATATTAGCTGTTCATCCTTTAAAATTGATCTTATGCAATTGCTGCCACCTTCAGGAACTCTGGTATCATAACCATTATCTATTACATAACGAAGCCCTTGCAATATATTATCTCGTTTAATAAGATCAAATTCTACATTTTTTTTGTTAGTATGTGGAATCATCCTTTTATATACGCCATGCATCATCTCTTTAAGTGAAACAGAAACATTCTGTAACGTTCCATAAGTTGCTGCAATTGAAGGTAAATGTCTTAAAACATGGACATTTGGTAGTGTATTTATTATATCGGGAAATTGTGTACTAACAATTAAAAATAAGAGAATACTTGTTTAGTTACCTTATTCCAAATCTTGGTTAATTTTATTATCAATTGATCTAACATTTGATAGTCAGATTCACAGAACTTATTGGCAAATACTTTTGCACACAATCTTGCAAATAAACTCCAGGTTCTAACCATTACAGCTTTTACTTGCCTTAAATTTGTCAATTTACAATTATTTTTAACAGTTGTAACAAAACATTGTTTCAAATGTGTGGTATTTAAACATCGTGACAAAATAAATGGTATGATCATAACTAATCTCAACGCATCACTCATCCAATATGAATCAAGGTGAGTAATTGGACTTTGGATACGTTTCCAGCTTCTTGGCATTTCAAAAGTTAACCATGTACCATGTAAAGTATCCAATCCAGATCTTTCTAATTCATGATTAAATAAATGATCAAGTAATCTGCGCGCTAATCCTGCTAAACAATGAAATGGATCCTGCGGTATTTGTAAGTGACGATCACGTGACAAATCGTCTAATATATTTGGATTCAGACATAATCCATGTTCTCGTGCAATATTCCTCTTTGTTGTACTATTCCTAGCAATTTTAATCTCATCAAAAATCCTACTTGTCAAATGATGGTATCGACCATTTAGAAATATGTCAAAATCTGCATCTGATAGTTGACTTTGTGAAACTTTACAAGTGCGACATCCATGCTCAGCATTATGTCTTTTGATTCCAGCCATGTCATTGCCTTGAGGGAGATCCGCCGTACCCATTCCAAATCCCGCACTTATCCAAACTTGTTCATCTTTTATCATCATAGGAATTCCATTTTGTAACTCTTTCATATCCGAGATAAATTCTTCAATAGTATCTTCAAATTCCCCACCAAATGGTACAAAACCAATAAGAAAGTGATTTCTAAGTTTTTTTCGCAACTCTCTATTCATATTACCGAATTGTATATAGATTCCTCCAAGTGTATGATATGCTTTATTAAAAGCACCAAAATCGTCAACATACAAGTCTATGAAAAATTTGAAATGTTTTATATTTTGGTCTGGTGGTAATTGGGGTGTAATCACATACTCTATAGGTAATTTATGTCTCAAAGAAATATGGCGAAGTTTTTGACGCCCATTAAAAGTATAAAGGATCTCTTGAATTGAAAACTCAAAAGTCAGTGGGCGTGGAGTATCATCATCTCTGATCCATACATCAACATGACAAATCATATCTTGAACTTTAATTGTGCTTCGTACTTCTTCTAACCATAGCTCATTATATGACTGTGACCTTTGGTATCGTTCTTTGCTTTTCAATGTACCAGGTAATTCATAAAAAGTTCTTGTAGATTGTATACGAAAAAATCGATCAGGTAAAGATTCATCCATCATCACTATACCGGTGATTCTACCTATACGATTTAATGTATGTTGATCATGAAATTCTTTATATTCAATCCATTCTCCGGCCTTGAATGTAACTTTATTGTGTAACACTTGCCTTACCATTGTTTATAACAATTGATGCTTCACCAAATAAAGGGGATTCTTTCCATAAATTTCCATGCCATATTTCAGTTCTTTCTTCTTTTTCAACACCAGGCCCAAAATACATTTTTGGCATTAACATTGGGTTATTAATTATTCGATAAATATGATTTTTAATTGAAAAATTATATATCTCTTTTAGCGGTAAGGTCTTTGAAGGAGTACTTTTTAAATCAATTGGAACAAACTTTCCTGTAAATGGTAATAAGGGCAATCCTTTATGGATTTTCTTAAGGGTTGTAACACTATAAGGAACTTGATCAGCTTTAAATTTTGGATGGCGTAAGATTTTGACTAGCTCATGGTAAGCATGTGTTCCTATAATATCGATATAATAAGGTATTATAAACTTTTAATTGCAAAACAAAGATTTAACAAATAATCTGATTACACCACCTATATTGTTTTTCGTAAACCATATGAACATCCACATAGCCGTAAGACTTGGAAAATAAGGACCGCTATCACCTGTATATTCAGGTAATATAGAATCAACATCATAATACTTTTTACTGTCAGGTGTGATTCGTGTAAAGTTAACTCCGTCTGTATCATCATCAACGCTATTAGATGAATCACTACTCATTGTTGGTGAATTTGGTCTTGTCAAAGAAAAAGAAAAATCATCTAATGATGTATTATTATTATTAAAATCAAAATCTTGAATATTATCATCTGTCCTTTCTGTTATATCCCTGTTCAAGATATTTTGATTGTCAACATCATCAATATTATTTTCATGCGAAGTTCTTTTAACATTATGTGGAGAAATATATTTTGGAGGTAGTTTTTCCTGATCATTAATAATATTATTATTAAGAGTCTTTAAAGGAATTTCATTTGATATTAACGAAGAAGTTATGTTGGACATATTAGTCCTTTCTCGCAATGTTACTTTCCCATTTTTTTGTTGACTGAGCGGCTTACGAAGAGTTGGATATGTATTTTCAATTGTAGGTTGTTTTGGCATTTTTTTTTGTTTTACTTGTGGGAAAAAATCAATTACCCACATGTAATTAATGTAGTTTGTGTAGTTTGTGTAATTTCGAAAATCAAATGACTATTTACAAACAACAATTAACATTTACTAACAATTATAAGTATTATTAATACGATTGGTTGTTAAATGACTGCGGTATAAATATAGTCTAAATTAGTTTAATAAATTTATTTATAAAGTCTATTAAAATTAGCCTTTTTAAAATTTTTTTTTCTCCCTACTTTTATAACTTTGCATTCGTTTCTCTAACAATCATGGTAAAAAAAACTCGTGCAAAAACATACAATAGTAACAAAAAAAATAATACTACGACCAAAAATAAAGCCACAAATAAACGTCAAAAAACATCAAACAGTACTATTGAGGAATCCGGTAAGATATTAATCGATTAATTTCTTTTACATGATCTTTATTTTATATGAAGAAATGGTCTAACTTCAATAACTTGGCAAAGTAGCAGCAGGAAAAAAAGGAAATTCGTCCAACCCATCTGGTGAAAGTTTTGACGATGCAGATGATACGTGCAATAATCCGTTTGAAGATCCATCAGTTGTTCCTCTCGATATAGATGATATTAATACTTCTCGTAACAGTACTTCTTTTAATAATAAATCTCTTGAGGAATTGGACAAATCACCTGTCAAAATATCAAATTTAAATGTAATTGACAAATCAGAAAACCGCCTTTTGTGTTACAAACCTAACATTAACTCAAGAGCTGGATTATCTGAATCACAATCTCACAGTATTACATTTAATATTGATGATACCATTTCTACTGATGATTCTGCGTCACATAATGATATCACTTCCCAAAGGTCTCTGAGTAATACGAAAAAAAATTCTGTATACTACACGAATAAAAGAACTGCATCAACTGATGATGATTCTTCCTCTGATGAAGACACTACTACTCATGATAATTTTCAAGATGAGTCTCCTTCTGATGGCCCTTCTAACAATAACGATAGGTCTGTTAAAGATTTGAATAATCATAAACCAAAATACACATTGAGCTATACGCCCAAGGTTACTGATAACTCGAGAAGACAAGAAGCTGCGTCACAGCCTCATGAAACCTCATCATCGAGACATTTTAATAATTTGGATCCTTCAGTTAACCATGTACTGTATAAATACTGTTTATTTATTGTATTTATACTGAGTAAAACAAAATATTATTAAATAAAACGATTTATAATTTAATTAATAATTAACAAATTTATGTTATATTATATTATATAGGCTACTTTAGATATGCTCGCAATTCTAGTTAACGAGACAAAAATCATGTTTTTAAGAGCTCGGAACCCACCACCAGCTGCATATTTGGAACTAGCAAAATTGGTAGCTCCAGGGTTTAGTGAGACTAGCAAAACAATCTCTTTTCTTAAGGCAAAAATAAACTCATACTATGCAGATCACCGTTCACGCTTAAATTCTGAGGCCAGAGCGTATGGCGAAGACTATATTGACAATAATAGGTAAAATATTTTGTTAATCGTATTTTCCTATTCTTTTATAATTAATTAACAAATTTATTTTTCTATTCCAGAATTACTCTCGAAAATATACCAAATGTAGAGAGTTTAGGATCATTTGTAGATGACACTGTAATTTATCAATGTCTAAAAAATCCGATCACACAAGTTTCTGAAGAGTGGTGGGACAATGATAAGGATGATGTCGATGCATTTAGATTATTAATTGCAAAATCTATCAGAATCCATATGATCAATATTTTAAAATGTAATGAAGATCCACTTATTACGAATGCTCCAGCTCTAAATGAGGTCAAGACGCTTGATTATATTACACGTGATCTCACACTTCCTCACCATAATCAAACCAATTACGCCAATCAAATAAATTTTAATGCATTGGAAGCTTCTACAAGCTATAATTCATGGTCGTGGACATGGTGGAGGATTTGGCAGAAGACATGATTGAAGTAACTCATGTAACTCATGTCAGTTTTCTATGAAAAATATGCTATGAATATATATACTACATGAGCTGTAATAATGCAATATACGAAGCAAATTAATACGAAAATTGCAGGTGGTTTCGTTGAATCATAGTTTATTTTATAAAATTTTTTATATTATTGGTGTGAAAAGTAAGGAATATTTTAGTCTGACCGCCAGCGGATAAGTGAATGAAACACTAACATTACGTTAGGAACCTTCTTAATGAACCAAATTAAGGAGAAGTAATTCATCATCTTAAAGTGCGTGGTTAATCAGGTTAAAATACTTACTAATTAGCTGTTAATGAAAAATAACAACGTAGTGGTTATATGGTTATATGTATGACGAACCATTGTAATATATATTGTGTAATGTATAAGTAAAAAAATTGGTTAAAAATCGTAAGATGATTTATTAAAATATAATTGTGGCTATATAAATTACAAGTGTTTGTGAATTAATATATACTTGACAATTTATAATCCAAAACTATTGTACAATTCATTATAGAATTTAAATATATTGTACAATACTTGTACAAGTATCGTACAATACATTACGTAAAATTTTAGTTGTTAGCAAAGTTCAAGCTCAGTTATAGTTGGTCTATTGGAAGGATTTGAATCCCAGCATTTCTCCATTAAATCTACATAACATTTTGGAGTATTTTCTATAATTTCAGGACGTTCACCTTTACAAATACTTAAACTAAGTTGAAGATCATGTCCTCTGTTATTAAATGGAGGAATACCCGATGTAAATTCCCACATTATTATTGAGAAACTGTAAATATCACTTGCTGGAGTATAAGATTTATTTCTTAATATTTCAGGTGCCATATAAGGCATAACTCCATAAATTTCATTAGCTTTTTTATCAGAATCTTGTAAATCATTTATAGGCTTACATAATCCTAATAAGTCAATAATAAATAATTCATTATGATTATCTGACATCAAAATATTACCATCATGAAGATCACCATGAGTTAAATTTGATTCATGAATTACTTTAAGTTTGTACAATTCATTATAGAATTTAAATATATTGTACAATACTTGTACAAGTATCGTACAATACATTACGTAAAATTTTAGTTGTTAGCAAAGTGAGTATACCCTTCTTAGTTTCTCATGAGCGACCGGTCATGTGAATGTCACGAAAAGAAAAAATTTTATTTTACTTGATCATGTGATACAGATTTTGTCCAATCATAATCGTAGAAAAATATTTTTTTTTCCCAAAAAACAGTTTATTATATTAGCCAATCATCTTTTAGAAATCAGCTAAATTTTTTTTATAAATAAATTTTTTTGCCGGATGAGGGTACATAGTGTAATTAGTGTATGGAGTCTAACCTCAAACAATCGGCTCCGCCTCTGAC